>NDFZ01003444.1:0-28487 GCA_002192655.3 Mamestra configurata
GAACGGAGAAAAAAAATAAAAAAGATTTTCTCCCATACATTTTTTTTTTCAAATTTTTTTTTTATGTGAAGTTGCAATTTTTTTGAAAAGTTGTAGTTATAAGTATTAATCAGCGTTAAATTTCCTATACAACTTAATTTTTTGTTAAGTGAAATATGCATTTTTCATCCTATGTCCACCTTTTTGAAAATCCGGACCACTGTGCGACGCGCGACGGCCGAAGCCACGTGACCACGTCACGATTCACGAATCAGAGAGACTCCGGCGAGCGTCGAGCCCCGATCCGAGTAGCCGTATAAAATACTTTGAAGTCTTGCAAGTATTTCGGGTCGGTACCTGGTGTACGTACTTGGAAGCAAATACCTGGTGTAAAAACCTGCTCGCGTAAATACGTACCTTCCCTACACTGTGTATACTTTTACTTATACTTATAGTCTATGGTCCCTCGGTCCTGTCGGTACGCGTGCAGCCGATATTGTTTTGTTTGACTCTCATTAACATAAAATCACATTGATAGTAATTTGCTAGTTGGTTTACTAAAGGCGCCAGTAATCGCAGCTTAATTTCATCGAGGTAAGCAACTTATATGTTCTGTTCATCTGTTGTCGTTGAAATATTGTACACGGACGAGCCACAATATTGATTTTGTTTCCTAAAATTGGATTCGCCATTGTAACTTGAGAATGAATATTGTAATCCGGTATTTAAATCATTAAAATTGATGGTGAAACATGCATCAAGAAACATGATTTTGATGCAGCTTCACCATATTTTATTTTCTCTGCTAGATTTTGTGTAGGTATTTATCATCATGCTCTTACCAATTTTGAGATGGCGCAAAATGTCTTCTCTATATTCCCATAATGGCATCAGCAGTCATACTCTTTTGAAGTTGAGATTTTACGTCCTTTTGTTGTGCATCAATAGCTTACATTAAAATCTAACTCGTTTATTTCCTCAGTCCCTCGTAATCATTTAACGCAGCTTAACTCATTCACAGTATAAATATCAAATAGACCATCGTTTCTGAGAAATAATACCTACATTTGAATGTGAGCAGTCAGAGTACATATTTTAAAACTGAAGAAATTTTGTGAGATTCATAGGTACCACTTTGAATTAACAAACTACCTCTTAACATGTTCATGCTCACTCATAGGAGGCACAGAGGGTCTGTGCTCTTCCGTATACTTAGGATACTGGGAGTTTAAGCTAGCAAGGACCTTCACGAAGATGAACTCCGTCTAGGCCACATCAACATCACTTTCCGAGGATAATGTCAAAACTAAAAGTTAGATAATGTTTTGTTGACTGACATCATACATTTAGCTGAAGGTTGCAGGAATCTCCAAAGGTAGCATTCAATATCTTTACAAACAAATTGCATTTAAATAGGATTTGTTTTGCACAAAAAAAAAATATTTATCACATTTTAATGGTGCCATTTTAAAACCACAACTAAATTAACATTATTCCCATGATGAGTGGTTGCGCTATTTTCTGATAAGGAGTTACTTTGTGTGCCTTCGTAGTCCAAGTCCAGACCAGCTCATAGTTACCTAAACATGTGCTTTGAGATTGACATAAACCTAACAATATCTCTCTTTACTAGATTATAGATATTAAGTTAAGGGTGTTATTTATCTTTGAAGATTAACATCCAATGCATATTCAATATATAACTAAACTCAACTCAAAAAGAATAATTAAGACCAATTCATAAACAATAAAGTTATGCCCGAATGTTTAACCCCAAAACATGGTTGACTTGTACACATCTGTGTACCCCTTCACAGCATACCGGTGTGATGTTATGTTATAAACTGGTGTAAACAATAAACAGACATGCAATTTCAGCAGTCCCGGAAGATTTGCTATCATTTATTGAAGAGTTCCGATCTCCGAAATTCTTCATCAGATCTTCACCAAATTGAAAGGGGACCAGTATGAAAATATAGTCTTCCAAACAAAAAAGAATCATCCATATTGGTTGACAATTGGCGAAAATATTGCTGAACAAATACACAAAACCAAAAAAAAAAAAATTGTTGAATTGAGAACCTTATCCTTTTTTTGGTTATTTGTTCAATTGATAAATTAAGTCCGAGTTACTCCCTCAGAAATAAATTTAAAGATATTAGTACAATGTCTGTGGCTTCTCATTATATTTATGAGAATATTTTGTAGGCACATAAAACTGTTTAAGAAATACAGTGATATCCATAATTTTAATAGGTAGGTACTAAGAACAAACACAAATATGTTGTTGCTGCAAATATCTCGGAAACGTGACACTTTAGGACATCATATTGCTAACAATTTTGGCTCGTTTAAAGTGTCTTCTAGCCATATAATTTAAAATTTTGAAAAAATATGATGGCATCCACCAGCTATGCTACCAAGGTTCTATCCCCTTTTCACATTCAAGACCTAAGCCTAAGGTCAAATCATTTGTAAAAAAAAAACTGGCTTTTCATACTGAAAAAGATAATCTTGAGGACAAAAAGGGGTCAGTGGGTCGTCTTAGGGGAGGCTTGGGATTATAAAAATACATTATTGTTATTGTATTTTTGGTTTGTTTATTTTTATTTTTTTGTCAATGCACTGACATTTTTATGAATAAGTATTTTAGTTTTACAATTTGATATTTTTATAATACTCTTTGACATGACAAATTACTTTATATTTTTTTATATCTTCCCAGTAATTTTAACATTTGTCTGGCAGTTTAAGTGCTTTGTATGGCCTACCCAAATGTACTTTCTTTAGTAGCTCTGGCTGGGGGCCTTAAATTTATTTGAAGCCATCACAGGATAGTCCGGTTAAGCAGTAACCAGCCTTAGAGTGCTGAACTGCAAGTGGTCATTGTCCGAAAAAAAAAAAACTTTTTTTCTTTGGTATTGTTTGTCAAGTTGCTGAGCTCCTTAGTAGTCCTGAGTTGAGCTACACAATAACTGATAAGTGCTTGCAGTAACTAGTCAGTCTACTACAATCTGTATGGTTCTTTCTTTGAAAGCCCACCACATGCACTAATCACCATGGTTCTCATATGACTTATTGTCATTTTGTGGACTATGAAGATTGCTACAGGTTCATGTTCATAATATTTTGCATTCCACAATGTAGAGAAAAGATGGTAACAAAATGCTTAAAGCTAAGTAACAATTGTAGACCCTGTTAGGGCACAGCAACAAATATTATAATAAAAAAATAAACAAAAAAAAAATAACATTTGAACTCAAAGTATAAATAAAGCAAGACACTAAATAAAACTATACAATTAAAATTGTAATTACTAACTCAAGATTATTGAGATCACTGAGGGTAACATACTGCAATTTGCATGGATCCGGCCCACGCTGTAATCCATGGCAATGAAGTCGCTGACGCTCTGGTCGGTGATGCGGTGCATTGTGGGGACTTAGTCCCATATAAAATTTTTACTTATGACCTCGTAACGTTGCCTAAGAGATTTCTTCGGGACACCTGGAAGGTAGCTTGGGATATCAGTAGCAGATCGAATGGACATTATTTTTCTCTTATTCAACCTGAGATTCCGGAAAAACCATGGTTTGGTAGGGCAAAATGGAATCCTCTGTTTTAATACGGATGAGACTGGGTCATGTTTGTTCCCCTGCCCATCTTGCCAAATTTCATATTATTGACGACCCCATTTGCTTGTGTGGCACAGATGTAGGCGACTTGAATCACATTTTTTTCTCCTGTCCCTTACACAACTGTTCTTCCTTCTTCAGTAACCTATCCCTTGATATTCCTTTTCCTACGTCAATACTGTCTTTACTTTGTACAAATAGTTTTCCTGTATATAAATGTATAGTTTCATTCATCACCTTAAATAATATTAAGTTGTAATTATTCGTCATTGTAATTTGCTCATCCATCATAAATCTGATCCTATGTCCTGTCTTATCCCAAATTCCGTTAAAATAAAATAGTATTATTTTTTAAGTTTCCCTACCTTTATAAACTAAACGTGACATTGGCGAAGCCAGAGAAAAAAAAAAAAAAATAGGAAATGTTTAGGAAAATGATTTTTCGAGTGTTTAACAGTTTTATACGGTCAGGAACATACAGACCCAGCACATAATGCTAGGTAGGTACCCGAAACTTTAAAATTTTCCCAATCAACCTTGAACCTAATGATTTAGCGATAAAGTTGAAAAACAATCAAAGAACTTTGACAGATTGTTCTGTCCTACGTAGAGCTTTTCCGACTTCCAAAAGAAGGAGGTTATCTGTTTGTTATGCGATCATTCCGTCAATTATGAATGGATTTTGATGATTCTTTTTTTATTCGAAAGCCTGTACTCCTAAGGTGGTAACTTTGGCACCAAGTCAGAGTTCTATCAAAGTGTGCACGTCCATAATTGAGACCAGGAGCACCATAATTGGTTTTAATATTCAATTTATGTGTAGACCAAGGAGTCTTTCCGGATATAATGAAATACAGTAAGGTTATACCACTTTTTAATTCCGGTGACAGTAAAGATGCCAATAACTATAGACCTGGTATCCGTATTGCCGGTTTTCAGCACAATATTTGAAAAAGTGATGCTCATTCATTTTAACATCAATAAAATCTTACACGATCAACAGTATGGTTTTACCAAATTTCGTTGTACGACTGACGCTGGTGTCACGTTGTTAAAACACATATATACAGCGTGGGAAGATGCCATAGGAATCTTTTGTGACCTCTCCAAGGCGATTGATTGCGTAAATCACGAAACCTTGCTCCTAAAACTAGAACATTACGGACTAGGTAAACTTGCACTCAGTTTAGTGAAGTCTTACTAAAATGACAGACAGCAGCAAGTTCAAATAAACGGTGTTAATTCAAGGGGTTTAAAAGTCAAAATGGGGGTACCACAAGGCTCAATATTGGGTCCTTTCCTCTTTTTAGTGTAAATTAATGATCTACTCCATCTTCTAAAAAATCAACCAGAAATGGTGTTATTTGCTGACGATGCGTCCTTAATTTTTAAGATAGATATACGTTCTATAAGTCTTGACGACGTAAATAATGCGCTACAGCAGGTCCAAAATTGGTTCACTGCGAATAATTTAGTATAAAATGGGAAAAAAACTAAGTGCATCAGATTTGCTTTACCGAATGTCAAAAGTAATACTTGTGACATAGTATTGAACAAAGAGAAACTTGAATTCGTCGAAGACACGGTTTTTCTAGGGATCACGCTTGAGTCAAGGCTACAATGGGGTCCTCATTTAACATCTCTTGCAGGACGGCTAAGTTCAGCAGCATATGCTGTCAGAAAAATCCGTCAATTTACTGATATAGATACCGCGAGCCTGGTTTATTTTAGTTACTTTCATCATAATGTCTTACGGTATCTTATTATGGGGACGAGCTGCAGTCAAGAATCTATATTTATTCTGCAGAAAAGAGCCATCAGAGCCATATACCATCTTGGTCGGCGAGATTCCCTAAGAGAACTGTTTAAGGATATTAACATCATGACGGTACCTTGTCAAAACATTATATATGTTCGGAAAAATCTTCATATTTTTAGTAAGATTAGTGATAGGCATAATTTTAATACTAGAAATAGGAATAAATTAGATAAACCCCGATTCAGATTGGCTAAAGTACACACTTCTTTTACGGGATATTGTGTTAAATTTTATAATAAAATACCACATGAGATTCTCGAACTGAATGAGAAAAAATTTAAAACACAAAATCCAGACAGGCATATTATTAACTGGAAGATTATATTCTTGATAAAAATGCTTGCATGAACGTGCAAATAGCTTCATGTTTTTGACGGACTGACTTTGACAATTCAAAAGTACCTGATAATGGTTTATTTGAAATAAATGCCTTGACTTTGACTCAGAATTTTTTACAAAAAAAAACCGACTTCCAAATAAAAAACACTACAAAGTATAAAATAACTTTAATTTCGGCAGTCGGTGTTTTTGGTTGTTTTTTCATTTCTTTCCGAAATTTTGTCATATCAAACAGTAAACCTATGGCATATTTTTTACGTTAATAATATTGAGACTTCTTGTAGGCATGATGTATTTATAGAATGCCAGGATAGTGGATCGGTTTTTCCGGAAACTCCTAGGTAGACACATGGCTGTTTCAAATATATCTGATTCTATTAGCAAGAGGGTATTGGGACGGTAGTTGTTTGGGTCAGTTTTTGTATTTTTTTTTGGGTTTATTGAGGGCGTTTTGTCGGGGAAAGCGCCTTCCTCAAAAGATTGGTTCACTAGCTTGTAAATTGGCAGAGTTAATTCATCTGCGCATTATCTCAACAAGTTAGGTAGAAATCCGTCAAACCGTAGCTCGAAGTGTTTTATGGTTCCGTGCCAATAGCCAACGGTATCTTATTACTTAGTAATAGGATACCGTTGGCTATCAAGTAACCGTAATAGGTAGACAGTTGAAATTTTGAGTGTGTATTTCGGTTGAAGCTTTATCAGCAAATAATAAACAAATATAAATTAAAAATTAAAGGAAATAGAGTTATTTAACTACAAAACTGAATGATTGATGAAAAATGATTGCGATCCAACAACACAATAAACGCTTCAATCCCTCAAGGTAGCGTGATTGACTGTTTAGAAAGCAGTATACGGTTGCTGTTATGTATGTGTCGCAGCCAACTGGTTAATTAGCGGTTCAATTAACGGCCTAGCCTTTTCATTGGACGGCGTTTCATTAAATGCCGAGATGTAACGTATGCGCGTAATCAACGGCCTAAGCTACGGGCACAGGGATTTTAGGGCATCCCGACGCGGATAGGTTAGGTTCGTTTTTTAAGTTGTTACGTTGCTATACTCGTAGGTTAGTTCCTTTAAAACCTGCAGGCTAGAATAGGAACTCTGCGTAACGGGCCTCCATCGTCATGAATTGGAATAACAATTAATGAATTTTCGCAATAAATATAGTTTTGTATTAAGTCGTGCTTGTTTGTAGATGTGGGAGTCTGGTATAGGCCAGGGGTATTGGTGGGCCGGGAGAGGACGCGGCCGTGGGTGGGCCGGGAGAGGACGCGGTGGTGGGTGGGTCGGGAGAGGACGTGACCGTGGGTGGGCCTGGAGGGGTCCCGAACGTGGGTGGACCGGGAGAGGACGCGACTGTGGGTGGGCCAGGAGAGGACGCGACTGTGGGTGGGCCGGGAGAGGACGCGACTGTGGGAGGGCCGGGAGAGGATTCGGCCAGGGCCGGGCTGGCAGAGGCGCCGCTGGTGCTAGGCCGACTCTGCGAAGACCTCCGCCGCCTCACGAGCCAGTAGTAGACACACTACCCAGTGTGTTTACACCAATGGTTCAGGGAGGCGAGGCCTCATCCACATCAAATATTCAAAGACCACGCTGGTTGAAGCGTTTGCAAACTGGTGAGAAAATAATTATTATTTTTTAGAAAATATTCAATTCAATTAAACTAGGTGAATAGTATTCAACAAGTTAATACCATCTTGTTACTGTGTTGGGTGACATCATCTAGATCTCTATACTATAATATGTCTGTAGCAACGAGTTCTTTCCTCCTCTCTTTTTCATAATTGTTGGCACATCATTATTATTATGAATGCACAAGATACTATAAGATAACATAGTATTCCTTTGACATATTTAATGAAATAAAGCCTAATCAATCACTTGTCTCATAAAGCTGGGTATCAAAAAAGATTAAAAATAAGTTCTTTTTTTAGCTGAGAGAGCACAGTCAAGCGCAGGCGCGTGGGCGAGGGGACGAGGAGCATACCGTGGTCGTTCTTGGAGGCATGCTCATCGTACAAATTTTCGTCCGACCAGTCTAGGCCTGGCTAAAGACGGTATGTTTCTTTTATACATTAATAAGCTTTTTAGCTTGGGTTCGCTCGCGTTTGAGTAGCCTATAACCGTCTCCAGGGTCCTATCAATCTTTAAATTCTTCCTTCGTACCAAAATTCTTCGAAATCGGATCGGAGATTTAAGCGTGAAAGCGCAACAATCAGACTTGCGCATTTATAAGGACAAGGTGCTCTAATAAAGTAAAATCTTTTAATCAATCACATTTTACCATGAAGCTGTTGTAATTTTCAGATCAAGAAGCCCAGACAAGCGATGGCCGTGCAGCAGACCCGTTTGCGATGATTGAACGTGGGGAATACCTTGACCGTGGACTTGCTTTGCCTGACCAATGGACCACTCTGCCATTTGAGAGTGTGTGTTGTTTTAAAAAATAACTAGCTTTATACCGTGCATTCGCTCGCGTTCAAAGAGATTTAAAGATTTAATGTCTTTGCTCACGTTGAAGAAGCAAATAACCGTATCCAAGGTCTTATCTATCTCTATCAATATTCATCGATTGATCGATTCATACCGTGACCGTGCTTGGTATTTGCCTTCTCATCGGAAGCTTTTAAATTCTCGTCTGACCAGTCCAAGCCAGTCTAAGGAGGTATGTTTCTTTTATATATTAATTAGCTTTATAGCTCGGCTTCGCTCGCGTTTGAGTAGCCTATAACCGTCTCCAGGGTCCACCGTCTCTATTTATCTCTGAACCGAAATTCATCGATTTCCGATCCGGAGATATGGACGTGGAGACGCGTGGCGTAACAAACAACGTAACTTTCGCATTTATAATACTAATATACTAGCGCTTCGCCCGCGACTTCGTCCGCGCGGATTTAGTTGGTGGCTACTCCATAAACTTCAACGCCCACTCTACCTCCCTTTTAAAGGTTTTTGGAAAATTAAGCACAAAAATTTTCATTAATTACCCACCCATTGCTGCTGCTGATTATTTTTTATCAAAATGATAACTGCCGAGTTTTAACTTCATCGGACCAAGCGTTATTCTTCCATACAAACTTTAACACCCCCATAAAACCCATTGGGGGGTAGTTTTGAAAAATGATTTATGACATTATTTATTATTCATTTAGGTTAGTATTTGTGCCAAGTTTCAAGTTTATAAACCCAAGGAATAAGATTATTCCATACAAACTTAAACACCCCTTAAAACGTTTTTTGGGGGTAGTTTTGAAAAACGAATGATGACAAACTTTATAATTCACTTAGTTCAGTATTCGCACCAAGTTAAGATTTTACATAGGGTAAAACCAGGATAGTTGCCCCAGGGGTAAAGTTGCCTTCGGGAGGACACGGCACGGCATACGCTTGCAGAGTGTGCAGCTTGGGAGGAGCCGTGCTGTGCCCTCATCTCTGTTGTAGGCGGTGACCTCTCGCTGCCGGCCGTAGTCCATGCTATGGTCGGCGGTGAGGAGTCCTGGGACGCGGTGGTCTCCTTCTGCGAGACAGTTATCGCGCAGAAGGAGGCTGCGGAAAGGGAGAGGGAGATCACAACCGCTCTCCCTGCCCGCAGCAGGCGCATCGGGCGTCGGAGGAGGGCATACGCTGCCCTCTTCCGGCCCCCCTAACTGGGTCCAGGGGCGGCGGACTTGGGGATGTCCGTCGCCCCCCATTCATCCGGACCCGAGGTGGCGGCGCGTGGTGTTCCCGTGCGCCCCTCTTTGACGTAGCGAGGGGAGTCAAACACCATACTCCCCTCGACGACGCGAGGTGGCCCGCAGATGCGGGCCGGCACCAGCCGGGGATTGCAGATGTCGCATACGTTCCCGCGATCCCCGGCGTAGGTGGGAGATGGAACACCGGGGTGGTTTTAGTCAGTAAGAGTCTGACAGACCCCTCCACCCGCCCCAGGGTGGAGGATTTCCATGAGGATATCCCCCCGAGTTAAAAAAAAAAAAAGGGGTAAAGTTGCCTCGGTTTTAATTAATCTAGCTTCGCGGATGAATCACATGTTATTTTATTTATCAATCGAGAGACTTTACAACGACAACTAAGTAGACCGTGTTGCATGTGTCTGTGCGATTGCATGGGAAGGCAAGGTGCAAAGTTTTTGCGCGATAAAAATCTTCTTTCTCGGCGGGGCACCTATTCTAAACGTAATTTACATGGATTAGGCAACTAACCCCCATATGGGATAGATGTCACAAAATTTAGAGGTCGACAAAAATCGCCAATATTCTGGAAATATCAAAAATAATGTTCTTTACTTTCACAAATTTGAAGATAATAAACCAAAGTACCTACCCGTTTTATGAATAAAGTGACAACTAAGTAACTAAATATATAATAATAATATATTTTTATAAAAAGTGTGGCAACTATCCGGCTTTTACCCTACAAACTTCAACCCCCTATTTCACCCCTTCACAGGAGGAGTTTCCTAAAATCCTTATTCTTAGCAAACGTCTCCTGTTCATAATCTACCTCCATACCAAACTTCATCTTTATAGGTTAAGTAGTTTTCGAGATTTCGTGACTAATCAGTACGTGAATGAATGAATAAGTCAGTGATTGACATTTCGCTTTTATACAGGTATGTCACCGGAAAATGCCAAACTCCGTAAGTATATAAAATATCTTGAGAGATTGTAAACTCTCGATAAATTGTCAACTGAACATTTGGACTGACATAAAATGGCGACCAATCAGAGCACAAGTCTATAATTTATCCGTTTTCGTGTGATAGTAAACCTGGAAACAAGGCTCTCATTGGTCTAATCAGAGAAAACAAAGACCAATGAGAGGCCAAGTTTCCAATTTAACTATCATACCAAAACAGATACATTGTAGACCAGAGAGCTGATTGGTCGCCAGTTTATATCAGTCCAAAATTTCTCGGAACGTACGGAGATATTATAGAATAGAAGATTTTGATTCGTATAATTGCAGAACAAATGTTCATTTGACAATTTATCGAGAGTTTACAATATCTTAAGATATTTTGTAATCTTACGTAGTTTGCAATTATCCGGTGACATAGGTTAATAACAACGATTTTCATTAATTACCCGGGCTATTTTGCTGCTGATTCCACATGATCAGCGCAACTGTTGCGCCATAGTATAAAGAGAAGAAGTAGGTTATCTTCATACAAATGCACCGTGCGCGGCTTGTATGTGTGCGCCATAGTATCTATGCATCGACGCACGCACACTTTAACAAAATCTCGACCCGTTTCTCAGTGCGCCAGTCGGGGCTAACACTGCACGAGGTTCGCGCGTCGCGGCTTTTCGGCACCGCTAAATGAAACCAAAATGTCTGATAATCGCAGGAGAACGTATTGCTGTGTGTTTGGGTGTCTGTGTCCAATTTATAGGCACTGAATTAAAATTTATCTAAAAGTGACAACCCTAAGACAGTAGGCAATTATATCGCGGATTGGGCCGGAGATAGCCTACTTCCCTTCTCTTTATACTATGGTTGCGCTGTCGTCCCGTTGCGGGTTGAATATAATTGTATACTTAGTCCGTATCAGCCCTTGACACCCCTTCAGTGGTTGATTTTAGAAAAATCCAAAAAGACTTGTTTTTTTTAGGGTTCCGTACCCAAAGGGTAAAACGGGACCCTATTACTAAGACTCCGTTGTCCCTCCGTCTGTCTGTCTGTCCTTCTGTCCTTCTGTCACCAGGCTGTATCTCATGAACCGTGATAGTTAGACAGTTGAAATTTTCATAGATGATGTATTTCTGTTGCCGCTATAACTATAACAAATACTAAAAAACAGAATAAAATAAATATTTAAGGGGGCTCCCATTTAACTACCATCCCATACAATTCGAGTGTATGTTTTTTTTTATCAATAATATTGTTAATGCCGTTATCAGTACATACTTGAATGAATGAGTAACCTTTCGCTTTTATATATACTTATAAATTTCGAATTTTTAGGATAATTTAAGAATAAGGTTAACAAAGTAAAGTATCTTAATCAATCACGGTTTACCATAAAGGTGTTGTATTTTTTTAGAAGAAACTCATTCAGCCGATGGCAGTGCAGCCGTCGCGATGGCCATTGGACATGGGGAATACCGTGAACGTGCTTGGTATTTGCCTGCTCACCAGACTTTTTTAAATTCTCGTCCGAACAGTCCAGGTCAGTCTAAGGATGTTTCTTTTATATATTAACTAGCTTTAAAGCTTGGCTTAGCTCGCGTTTGAGTAGCCTATAACCGTCTCCAGGGTCCTATCTATCTCTGTACCAAAACTCATCGATTTCGGACCATTTGCTAATTGGACTATTTGCGATTTGGACAATTTGCGAATTGAACTTTGTGAGAATTGGACATTTTGCGAATTGGACATAATGCGCCCAAACGTTTTCTTCGATGTACAGAGGCTATCCAAGATCAACCACCTAAGGTGACAAGCAAACTGTAGGAAAAACATCACCTACCACCACCCGACTACTTGAAAACCCAAGAACATCTGCCACCTGGACATGATCTACTGTGGCCTATATGGAAAGCACTCAATCCGTTGCACACCCAAGCAGGCCGCTGCAGATACAACTTGGCGAAATGGGGTTTAACCTTTTGAACGCCAGAGCATAAACGCATCGGCGTGCCCCCGACGCCAAGCCACAAATTTACCGTACTTTTTGTCACGTATTTGTGACGTTTGGCGTACAGGGCACGCGCTTGCTTGTCACCTATACGTGACAGTGGCGTTCAAAAGGTTAATAGACTCGTTGGATACCCAATGTGAGTGCGGTGCCCCTATTCAAAACATGAGCCACACGTAGAAGTGCTCCAAGTCCCCATACTTTAAATAAAGGGGGATTTAATTAATGGTATCTATGCTGCAATCATCTAAGCCATCTACTGGGCTATACGATAATATAAAATAAGAAGTCAGCTAGCGACTGAAAAAGAAAGAAGAGTATTCCCAATAAAATTACATGTGGAGTTACACAAGGATCTATTCTGGAACCACCATGATTCCTAATTTATGTAAACAACATCAGTCAGTTAGGATTAACAGGATATCTAACACGTTACGCAGATGATACGAGTCTATTTTACTTCGGTCAATCCATACACCATGGGCGTGCAGTAGGCTATAGCTAGGGTAGGCCAGCCCATACATAATCCCAAAAAAAAAGTCACCACATTATTCAGGGTTGAAATCACGATACTGACGATGTGAATTTTCGTAAAAATTTCATTACTTCTTTTGGGCATTATGTTTAGGCTGGCCTACCCTTACTGTAGCCTACTGCACGCGCATGCCATACACGATATCATTAGTGAGGCGCAAAACGATTTAAACATAGTAAATGAGTGGTTTCTACATAACTTATTTATCATTAATAGTTCGTAAACAGCTAACATGATATTTGCAGCCAAAAATAAAAAGATTCCACCCCACGCCCTTTGATTGTTAATAATCGTAACTATTAAGCAGTCTAGTACAGAAAAGTACCTCTGTCTACTAAGATGACAAACCGTCCTGGAAACCCCATATCGAGCACGTATAAACCAAACTTGTGTCACTTTCTGGAGCTCTTCGCAAAATGGGAAACTTATTACCACTTAGATAAAACGCACTATCTACAATTCATTAGTGAAACCTAATTTAGAAAACCTGATTGAGATCTGGGGATCAGCATCCAATACTAACCTCAATTACCTACCTACAGAGAACGCCGTGTTTTTTTAGGGTTCCGTAGTCAACAAGGAACCCTTATAGTTTCGCCATGCCCGTCTGATTTATATGTACACTCATACCAAATTTCAACTTTCTAGCGCTAAGCTTCTCTGAGCTAAACCGCGGACAGACAGACAGACGAACATGGCGAAACTATAAGGATTCCATGCTGAATATGGAACCCTAAAAACGGTTATATTGTTATGAGTTTTTAACACCTACACTCTACAGCTATGTGAAAAAACTAAACTTTTCAATCTCCGTCAACTATAATTGTATATTAGTGCATAAGACACAAACTAACATCGCACTTACAAAAAAGACATACACACATAACTTAAGAAATAGAAACGAATTAAGTAGTTCTGCGTTTTCTTAGAACAGTAAAATATTGGAAAAGGAACTTATTATTAGGGTCCAATTAATCCAATTATCATAATAAATTGTCAAATGAAATCAAAAAGTGCAAAAGTATTAACATTTACAAAAGAAAACCAAAGGATTATATTATGCCAAAATTAATTTCTACTTAAATACTGACAAAAAGCGACGCAATATAAAACACTAACACTAAGAAAAAAAAATACATTGAATATAAAAAATAACGATATAAGTATAAATTTACCCCTAAAAATCTAAACGTTTGAGTACAAATTATATTGCATCAACATCTGTAATAAAGTCGGTCTACTATGCTCTCTGTCAGTCTCAGCTTGAATACTGTATCACCACATGGGGTGGCACATGTAAAACACACTTCTTAAAACTTGAGAGAGCACAAAGAGCACTCCTAAAGGTAAGCTTATTTCTACCTTTTTATCACCCAACAACTGATATCTACTCCTGTTGGAAGGTACTTACAGTGAGACAGCTTTTCATCTTAAAAACGGTCATGAAACAACATTCCCTAATCACTTTTGAACCAGAAACAATCAGACACAAACGTCGCAAACATAAAGTCTGCTTAACATTACCATTCAAAACTAAATTTGCACATCGGTTTTTCTGCTTCCAGGCTGCAAATTTATACAATAAGTTAAATCGGGCATTAACGATATATCCTTTACCAAGAACAAAATGTAAGTCTTTGGTCTCAGAATGGTTGCAAGATTTGGATTATAGTGTTACAGAAAGCCTACTAAATTCTAATTAAATTAGTACGCTATAAGTTTATAACTTACACCCAAACCATCACACACTACACCTGATACTCAACACTACACAGTGACATCACATACACACTAACATCATACACGCTCTTAGACACACACACATAAAGGCGCTCTGATTAATTTTTTGTTTATAGCTTCATTTTTCTTTTTACTTTCTACCCTCAAAATTAAAATTACTTAAGTTTTTATCTCCATATCTAAAACCTCAATTGTCATACCATATTTTATGGATAAAACTATCTGTTCTTCCGTGGGGTGGGGACCTGGTGATCTGTAATACAGGCATTTTATGCCTAACTCAGACACCAGCTCCTCACATTGATAATATAATTAGACAGTAAATATTAGGTATGTATAATCTAGAATAAGCTTGTCATTGTGAGGAGAAATAAAGGATTTATTATTATTATATTCATTTTTTAAATCATACAGGTTTATATAATACTACACTAACTGACATTGTTAAATACATTATATGCAATAACTATACATTAAATAGAAATAATTAAGTTACATTTTAGTACTTTAAATGAAGACCACGTAAAACTAGAATATACACAAACAAAAAAATTAACAAGTCAAATTAATAAGTGATTAGCAGTCTCCGAGACTATAATAGGTACATATACACAAGCAAACGCACACGTTCACGCACTATGCTAGCACACAAACACATTCACACAGGAGTACGCTTCTTAATCGTTGTTTGTGTTCCTCACAAATTGAATTATCATTACCTAATGATAATAATTCAATTTGTGAGGGTGTGTGATTTGTGTGGTACCTTCATAAGTACCTACTTATGAGGGTACCTTGGTGTCAAATTGGCCAGCTATATTAACTTGTTTTAGATGTAACTACCGACACTTTTGCTTTGTTTACTATTGATTTCATCAACATCCGTTCAGCTGTTATGACGTGATTGAGTAACAAACATGCATACATAGATGAACTTTCGCATATATTTGTATATAACGATTTTTTAAGATATTCCAAGAATAAGGTGCTATAATAAAGTAAAGTCACTGAATCAATCACGGTTTACCATAAAGCTGTTGTATTTTTTAGATGGGGGATCCCAGTCAAGCGATGACAGTGTAGCAGGCGCGTTGGCGATTGGACGTGCTTGATATTTGCCTGCTAATCTGACAATTTTAAGGGCTCGTCCGATAAGTCCAGGCCAGTCTACGGACGGTATGTTTCTTTTATACATTAACTAGATTTATAGCTCGGCTTCGCTCGCGTTTCAGTAGCATATAACCGTCTCCAGGGTACTATCTATATTATATTGGTAAAAACCAAAATTCATAGATTTCGTATCTGGAGATATTATTATGGACTTGAAAATGTTTCAAACAAAAAAAGTAACTTACGCAATTAAAATACTAATATCTAAATTATTAAGTACCTACGATTTTTTTAGGATATTCCTAGAATAAGAATGATGCTATATATAAGCGTCTGAATCAATCACTGTTTACCATAAAGTGTATGTGTAGGTATTAAAATTAGCTGTGAAATATATTACCTATGTTTTTAGCCGAAACTGCAGAGGAACGCGTTGGAGGAGAAGTATTTGCATTGGCGATTGAACATGTGTTTTACCGAAGCGGTGATCCGGTTTTGCATGCCAAACAGCCAAATGTGAAGACAAGTGTGTATATTGTATACAGTAAATAACTTTTAATATCGCGGCTTCGCTTTAGAGTGAAACTTTATTCATTGAAGTTCAAACCGTTACCGTGAGGAAATTATTTTTAGATAACGAATAAGAGACAGTTATTAATTTTTTTTCGACTCTTAAATTGATTGTGATAAAAAACGTTGAAACGTCGATTTAAAACTAGCACAACATGCCTAACTTGTCTTTTCCAAGGCTATCAATTATATACGTAGTCATCATATCAGCCGAAAGACGTTCACTGCTGGGCATAGGCCTCTCCCAAGGGGTTGCCATAATCGCCACGCTTGCCAGGCGGGTTGGCGATCGCAGTGTAGCTGTTGCAATGCACAGAGAATGCTGCTGCCCATTTTCTGGTGATTCCATTAGTCCAGTGTTTCCTAAACATTATACTGCCATAGCCCGGTAATTTACACCCTGCTCCTTCGTGAACCACTCAATACTTTTAAACTTGATGTAACCAGCGGGGGAGGGCCCCGCTGGTAACATCAAGGAAAATAATAGGTACACATTTATTGTTATTAGAAGTACCTATGAATATTATAAATGATTTACTAATATTTCGGTATCGCCTATTTAGTGCTATTTTTAAAACAAAGCGGGTGTGCTGCGACCCGGTATTTTATTTTGATGGCCCGGTACCGGGTTGCGACCCACCAAATGGGAAATGCTGCCTTAGTCGCCTCTTACGACACTCACGGGAAAAGATGACCATACAAAACGTCATACATAACTACTTTCATAAAATTACGTTGTGATAGTTCCATTTTCAAATTAGCTACATATGGCATTTATTATTATTTTATTCTTTGAAAACTTTGCTTAATAAGTTAAAAATTACCTTGTACGATGCAGTTTCTTTGAGCACCAGTATAGTTGGGAAAAGGCTAGGTAGGTTCATAATTTCATATGTCATGTTTAGATTTTTTTAAATAAACTTAAAACAATAATTTTATCTTGTGCGAAGCGGCCAGGGGCTTTATCATGTCGTGTTAAAGTCATCTTTGTAACAAACGGAGCTAGGACGAACATCACTATCCCTTTTTCACAACGGAATTGCTATCGCTTTGAAACGTCAAGGTTCGAAACGCAGCGCGCTTCGTGAAGCCCCGTGGCGTATTCGAATTCTCGAAGAGCAGCACGGGCTTAGCAGGCTCGTGCATGTCGCGTACAGTACGCGTCAAACAACTTTGCCACTCTGAAGTTCGTCAAAATTCGCAGCGCAGTAGTCTATTTTATAACCGATCATAACACCGCGCATGCGCGGTCTCGCGGAAGCTGGTGTAGTGGCGTCTCAGTCACTCGTATACGTTCGATGCTTACTCGTGTCTCGCTTGCTCAATGCAATAAGACTGTCGATGCCATAAGTGTTACATATTGTTATTATTTTTAATTAGTTGTTTTTGTTACTGTATTGTTATCTTCTTATTAATGCCTTTAATGCCCCACAAATTTATTTATGGAAGGAGTTTCGCAAATTTCGAGCAATAGTGACTGAGTAAATAATAAAAGACTATATTGACTAATAAACTTTATATTGAACTAGTTTGAGTAATGCTCTGTGCCCCCGCTTGTGTCTGTCTTTGTGTTTGTGGTCCACCTTCGACCTGCCACAACGAGTTAGCTGGTTATACTTCAAGTGAGTGCATGTACCTTTAAATTTGGCTTTTATTTATTTGGTGCGAACACAATCCCTCACTTTCAATTACCTTTACTTATTACCTTCTTATGTATTTCTACCTACTTATCTTACAATCGCAAACTGCTTCTACAACTTTATTCAAGTGAGTAAAAAAAACACTATTCAAGAACATACATGTATAATATACTACGTTTACGTAAGTATAAAACAAAAATATTTTTACGCACTAACACTTTTTTACGCGATGGCACCTGCGCGGTGGTCACAAACACCTAACTTCAGAGAGGCAAAGATTCTTGATCAAAACTATATAGATTTTTTAAGCTTTTGAACGTATAAATGACAAGCAAGCGCGTGTCCTGTACGCAAACCTCACAAATATGTGACAAAAATTACGGCGAAATGTGGCTTTTAAAACAATTTTTTAGCAGTCAGATGCAGTCGTTGGCATTGAATCTGTGATTTTAATAAAATAAACACCATCTTAACTTTGTAGTCGTTTTTTTGAAAAAAGTCAATATTATTTTATTTTCATATTATTTCTTAATTGTCTTGCAGATACAGAACACCACGCTTAAATATGACCACATACTTCTGGAACACAATATTCAAAGAATTCAAATAAAGTTTGATACTTACTATATATCAATTTTAAAAGGATGTGGTTCTTCTTTAAGAACCACATCCTTTTAAAATTGCTATCGTCTATTTGCGCTTTTAACATTCTTCCCAAATAAAGACTCTCAATAACACTTTCGATCTATCCTCGTTTCGTCAATCGATCTATTCTGCCGGTCGATTCTGACATGTCGAAGTGAAAGCTTGGGTGGAGTGATCACGAAGTGAGCTGTCATTCCATCTTGATTCAATGGATTGACAGCTCACTTCGTGATCACTTCACCCAAGCCTTCACTTCGAAATGTTTACAGAATCGCACTGCTGTAAACGTCTCACAAGGAAACTTAGATGCAGTGAACTGAAAGTAAGCTGTCATTCCATCTTGATAAAATGGATTGACAACTCAGTTCGTGATCACTTCACCCGAGCCTTCACTTCGACATGTTTACAGAATCGCACTGCTGTAAATGTCTCACATGGAAACTTAGATGGAGTGAGCTAAAGGTGAACTGTCATTCTGCTTTGATTAGATGAGTTAAAGGCTTGCTTCAAGTTCATTTTACCTAAGTTTTCATGGTGATAAGTTTACAGGATAAACCAAATGTAATGTGATCAACATTAATAATGATTTAAAAATATTATTGGTGACCCTTCCACACTAATATTTTTTATTTTACTTTACAGATACGATTTCAACCTCATCCTCGCAGAATGGGCGTGACAGCACCATGTCACCTAGTTCGTACAGTGTTATCGAAGATACTATGGGACTCCACCCTGATCGGGTAATTTGTTCTTTTTTTAAATGATTCATCAACTCTCAAGTTTATAAAAACATTTTTTTTTTTAAATAAACACAGAGCAGCGTATTTTTAAGGGTAAAAATACTTTAAAGAGTCTCTCCAAGTACTTTTAGCTATTTGTCATAGCTTTTGAGTTGGCCATCCACACCGTATCACCAAGCCCCGTATAACACTTGCACATCTACTTAATCATTCATTATTTAATTTCAGATGCAGTGGCTGGCATACAAATTCACCCACTTGTACTACAACTGCCCTACGCAAGCTTGTGTCCCGGCAGTGTGCCAGTACGCTCACAAGCTGGCTAACTTGGCTGCTTCACAACGAGCCAAATTTAGATTTGAGTGACACTCTGTACTTCCTGTAGATTCATTACTTGAGTAGCGTTTACGATTACTAGGCTGACCCTTATTCTATAGGTGCCAAAATGTCTCTTCTGACTCAACATAATTATCTCATATTAAGAGTGAAAATTAATATTTGTAAATAGTATAAGTATGAGTCATTGAACGGATAACTAGAAATAACGGAACAGCTTGGATGGTGTGGTCGCTATGTAAATTACCAACACCTGCCTAAGGGTTTTGAGGCGTTAGCCTTGAATTGTGAGGCTATAAGGCTTTTTTAAAATGGAAGTTTTATGGAAAAACTGAACTCCCTAGTTGTTGTGGTCGCTATATATGACCAACATCTGGCTGAGGGTTCTTAGGCGATAGCCTTGAATTGTGAGCCTATAAGGCCAATTAAAAATGAAGTTTTATGGAAAAACTGAACTCCCTAGTTGTTGTGGTCGCTATATATGACCAACATCTGGCTGAGGGTTCTTAGGCGATAGCCTTGAATTGTGAGCCTATAAGGCCAATTAAAAATGAAGTTTTATGGAAAAACTGAACTCCCTAGTTGTTGTGGTCGCTATATATGACCAACATCTGGCTGAGGGTTCTTAGGCGATAGCCTTGAATTGTGAGCCTATAAGGCCAATTAAAAATGAAGTTTTATGGAAAAACTGAACTCCCTAGTTGTTGTGGTCGCTATATATGACCAACATCTGGCTGAGGGTTCTTAGGCGATAGCCTTGAATTGTGAGCCTATAAGGCCAATTAAAAATGAAGTTTTATGGAAAAACTGAACTCCCTAGTTGTTGTGGTCGCTATATATGACCAACATCTGGCTGAGGGTTCTTAGGCGATAGCCTTGAATTGTGAGCCTATAAGGCCAATTAAAAATGAAGTTTTATGGAAAAACTGAACTCCCTAGTTGTTGTGGTCGCTATATATGACCAACATCTGGCTGAGGGTTCTTAGGCGATAGCCTTGAATTGTGAGCCCATAAAGCCTTTTTTTAAATGAATTTTGGAAAAACTGAACTTCCTAGTTGTTGTGGTCGCTATATATGACCAACATCTGGCTGAGGGTTCTTAGGCGAAACTTGAGTCAGAATTGAAATCAATGAATGGCCTTTCAAAAATTTACCTATGGAAAACATGACTGCGAATTTTTGTGGTCGCTATATATGACTAACACTTGGCTAAGGGTTTTGAGGCGATAGCCTTGAATTTTGAGCCTATACGGCCTTTTTAAAATTAACTTTTTGGAAAAACTGAACTCTCTAGTTGTTGTGGTCGCTATGTATGACCAACATCTGGCTGAGGGTTCTTAGGCGATAGCCTTAAATTGTGAGCCTATAAGCTTTTTAAATTAAGTTTTTGGAAAAACTGATTCCTAGTTGTATCGGTCACTTTAAATGACCAAATGACTTAATAAGTATTAAAACCTATAAGGTATAATCGAATTTTGAATCTAAGTGTTAGTAGTGATATTATCAAAATATTAAATAAACTAGTGGCCGCCCCGGCTTCGCCCGGATTTATATATTTTTTTAAATTTTCTTCATAAGAACATTTCATGAAACAACAAAAAAGAATTAAGTAGCGAAATTTGTTCAGCCGTCACGCGTGATGCCGTGACCAAGGGAAATAGGGATTAATTTTATATAAAACATGTAACAGAATAAACGCAATACCTCTTAAGAGGTCATTTTACACATCATTATGAACAACTTTTACTAAGGGACCAACACGAAAATCGCTAAAGAAAAATCAGCTGATTTTGGCGAGTTATGCGCACCTACATAAATGTATGGGGCAGTCGACTTGTTTTCGCCATTTCAGTGTCGGTCCCTTAGTAGTGATATAATCATATATCATCGTGTAATAATCTAAATAGATTATTGTCCTTGATTTAGGTTAGTCACGCCAAAAGGTGGTCCTTCACCAGAAGCAATGCGTTTAGTGTAACAAATACTAAATACGATTTGTAGCGACGAATGTTTTTGACGTAGGTTTAGTAACGTAACGTAAAATTTTACTAAAACTATAATACTCGTTTCGCACATAATATTTATTTGAATTGGATACTATATCGAACCGTACCGTCAGAACGTCGGTAGACAGCAAACCGTTCGCGCGCGTACAACTGTCGCTTCTCTGCTACCGGCCCAAGGACAACGTTCCTCAAGCTCCTAAATCAGTTAACTCAAAAATGTTTATTTGCAAACGTTGCGGGATTGAAGCCGTGGACGGCTTAACCTGCTCTTGGAGAAAGAAGCCGAGTCAATGAAAAAGACCAAAGAGGAGCTATCCTTACAAGATCGCATATTTCGTTCTCAATGTAACGTTACTATACGTGAAAACATTCGTGCTAGGCGCTCTGCTCGACGCACAGACTAGAAGCATTCGCTTTCGTAACCACCCGACCTGTAAACGTTACAAGCTGTAACATTGTGTGTGACGAGAACATTCGATCGTGTACCTATCATCAATTAAGTTGTTTTAAAATCTCAGACGCAACGCTTCTGCACTAAATACGGCAACGCAATACAATGTTACAAATTGTATCTTTTCAGGCGCTCGTAATTCGCGCCGTTTTCTTTCACTGACGTAATTCTCCAATATATGCTGAAATTACACGCAAAACTTCAATTGAAAGACCACCTCAAAGTTTGACAGTTCATACAACTGTATTATCGAAGTCATTCCATCACACTTGTCACGTGAGTTACCACCGAGCGAAAGAAGTACCTATTTAGTTTTTGTTTTACATGTGGGATTTTATAATAGTATTGAGATATTGATTTTTTATTAATTTTACTGTACTTATATTGAAATCTGTCAAAAACTCATCTTTTATAAATTGACACAAGCAAAATAATTATATAAGGTGTTCAAAAATCAACTTCTTCGTGTAAATGCTTGGTATCACTTAAACGACGGATCCCATAAAAAAACAAAGGGTTGCACTCCGGAAGCGCCGGCAGAAGTGAAAACTTGAACATTAACGTTGTGCATTTTTGATATTTTGGAATTGTTAGGGAATAATTTCGCACGAATTGCTTTAACTATCAGTATAAAAATACTATCATTTATGTGTTAAAATACAGTATTCATTTATTGCGCTATCGTACACAAACATGACAATTTATATTACATTAAAAAAATTACACTTCAGAACTTCCTACCCTCCGTCTTACGATTTTTCGATCAGGTCACGTGTCCGAGTTTATCATTTTTTACCCATCCCAAAAAGTGCACAACGCCGCCAAATAATTTCACTTCAAAAAATAAATTTCAAGAGGCAGCAATATATTTGTATGTGCACTGCGGGGCTCTTTACTCTTTACGTACCGCGTACCTATTTAAAATCGCGCCCGGACTGCGCATAATCAATAAATTTGGACGTAGTGAAAATATAGCATATCTTTGAAACGGATTGTAAATATTTTTTCGCGATTCATTTTTATTTGTCAACTAAACAACTCCCTTAAATTTCTTGCAGTTAATTTTTTAACACCTTATATATACATATTTACATGATTTATTGAATTTCTATAAAATAATATCACATATCAGTTATTTAGATATAAGAATTACTTTTGAACAAGAATAACATAAAAATATTTATGTAACTCTTGACATTCCAACTGATAGTTTTTTCGAATCGATCGCTGATTTAAATTAAAAAATTAAACTACCGATTCATTCACCTATATATTTTTCAACTAGAATTTATAATAATTATTCTTATTTATGATACAACAATTTGGCTCAAGATAAGAATTTTAAGTACCTTTGTACAAGCATCTTACCATTCTCCATAAAATGTGTTTACAAAATTGAGTGATTTTAACGAATAGACTAGCCTACCATATCTTTCATAGTAGATCTGATTAATTATACAATAAGTAACCTACTGTAATCAATAAATCATATTATTCACTAAACTTTTCAGTATACGTAAAACTATGTAATACCTACTGTAACTACGTAATACATCTTTCATTCATCTATGTAAATATTGTTTTATTTCCCACTTCACCAAAACTACCCTAGCGATGGATGACACGGGCTAAGTTTGCGTGGTTTAATATACTTGTATTTATACTTGGAGATAGTATCTAATTTGAATCCATACTCACCAACTCAAGTATCGGCTTTAATTTTGAAGATTCATTAAACAAGAAGGCATTCAAAGGCAATCGAATTTGAACTTTCTGTAGTAAGAAGTAGTTTGTGTTTTGAAAGAGGAATGGTTATTTCTGACCCAGAGTCCAGCAGAATGAGATGTCCGTGACTACCGCAGGACCGTCAACGCCAATCGCTTCCGTATTTGGTAAATAATTAGTACCTACTAATTAATACACGAACAACAGAATTGGTACAACGGTACTACGGTACGGTACGGTAAACGGGGTGAATAGAACTGACGGGGGGAAAAGAGAAAAATCTTGGGATAATTTCTAACGTTTTTTATGGCATTTTCGGTATCCCCAATAAAAAACCCGCAACTTTAAAAATTTGTTGGTGTAATTTTTCTTAGTCTGGCGACTTTTCATTAGTGGCAACATCGCTAAAAACGTCAAAACTCGTATGTCAAAGTTGACAATAAAACAAGTCATGTACGAGTGAGTTTGAACCTCCGTATTTCGGTGAATTTTGGTCATAATAGTTTAGTGGATAAAATTTCCATTATGGACCGTCGATTTGGAAGTTCATATTTTTTTGTAGATAGTACTCATAAATATAAAGCTTTATACGTATTTTGAAGTTGCAGAAATTCACAGTTTACGAGATATATTTTTTTAAAGTTTCCATACAAATATGAAAATAGCACGCCATTTTCAAATTTTTAGGTTGGATAAATTGTCACGGTAGACGTCAAAGTTGACATTTCACGTTCCGTGGTGTATTTTATTTAGTTTTATGTCATATTTTTACTTATATATAATTTTATTTTCACATACTCACACATTAAATTTGGTGTGTAATTAATGGTCACAATAACCGTGCTGTTTTATGCAATTACATTGAATATTTTACAAAAAAAAATAACGGTTTTTGTGTACACTATGGAACGAAACGTGAATATGAATATCCGAAAATTACCCAAAACCGAATCGGGGCACCCCACTTTCCACGTGTTCTTGTCTGCCCTACCCCTAGAGTGTATATAAAAAAACCAGAGGCGCGGAGGGTGAGCAGCCCTCGCCCGCTGTGACCGAGCCTGAGTGACCGTACTTCGGCATGCAAGGGCGGAAGGGTTGCACTTCCCGCAGCGCTGGAGATAAGACGGAGTCAAACAAGGGGGGGAGAGGGAAGCCATCCATAAATCAATGGACATTTATGGATTTTTTTATTCTTACCTAAAAACTTTAACCATAGATATCTCTATAACCTTGGGGTTCTGCGGAGTGAAAATGGTACAGGGGAGTAGCCCCCTTCCTCCCCCCCTCACCGCCCCACAAATCGATGGATATTTATGGATATTTTCGATTCTAACCTAGAAACTTTAACCATGGATATCTCCATAACCATGGGGTTCCGCGGGGTGGGGATGGTACAGGGGGGTAGCCCCCCTCCCCCCATAAATCGACGGTCCATAAAGGAAATTTTAATCGTTTTTTATTGTCTGCGTCTCGTAACAGTGTCGCAAGTCCAGAGATTTTATCTCATCTAAAAATATGCGTAACGCGCTAAAAGATTTCACTTAAAAAAAAAAAAATTACCTTATAGTTAATCCCAACTTCTCAATGGCCCTACAGGTTTTCTAAATACATGTTGCTTTTGTATACTAGGTGTAATTCTTGTTAACAATTCTTCAAAACTTGTCAAAGTCAAAACGTTTATTTCAATTAGGCCATTAAACGGCACTTTTGAACGTCATCGTTTACAGTTCAGTAAAATAATAATGTTACATTAATAAAGTGACTCTACTGTCCATTCGGAAAGGTAGATTCTTATGGAGAAGAACGGACAAGAAACTCCATAGTTACTCTTTTCAAATAATGATTTTACAAAATTTGGTATACAAAAATTAATTTAATATTATGTGAGGACGATGCACCCAGAGTATGCTACTTAAAGAACAAAGTATCACCAGCAGAGGTAAACTTATTAATTTCCTAAAGAAATTTAGGTAAATTGTACTCACATATTTACAAACATTGGAACCATTAATTAAACAACAGTGTGTGAGTCAACAGAAAAATAAAAACACAAAAAAAGAAACAGTATATCTATAAAGTTAATACATTAATCAACCAGTTTGACCTTCACCCTTGATTGTCCTATGGAGCAGGACCAGCATGTTTCCAAGCATTCTTATCCTGAATGTAATCTTCTAATTTGTAATATGCTTGTTCACAAAGTGTACTTTTAACATGAGTTTTAAATTTTCTTTCATTTAGTTCTAATATGTCAGAAGGTATTTTGTTGTAACATTTAACACAATACCCCATGAAAGAAGTGTGGACTTTAGCTAATCTAAAAAATGGTTGATCTAATTTGTCTTTATTTCTAGTATTAAAATTATGTCTATCACTAATTTTACTAAAAAGATGTCGATTTTTCCGCACATACATAATATTTTCATAAATGAATTGGCAAGGGACTGTCATAATATTAATCTTTTTAAAAAGTTCCCTAAGAGAATCACGGCGACGCAGATTATAAACGGCTCTGACAGCTCTCTTTTGTAAAATAAATATGGATTCAATGTCAGCAGCCCGACCCCACAGCAAAATACCGTACGACATAATGCTGTGAAAGTAACTAAAGTAGACCAAACGTGCGGTTTCTACGTCTGTTAACTGTCTTATCTTTCTAACAGCATACGCGGCTGAGCTTAGACGACCCGCAAGAGATGTTATATGAGGCCCCCATTGTAATTTCTCGTCCAATGTGATACCTAGGAAAACCGTCTGATTAATGAACTCCAGTTTTTCTCCATTCAATATGATGTCACATTCGCTACTTTTAACATTTGGTAAAGAAAATCTAATACATTTAGTTTTTTTTTATTTAAAACCAAGTTGTTTGCCGTAAACCAATTTTGGACCTGATGAATAGAGCTATTGACGTCGTCAAGATTTTGTGACCGTCGGTCTATTTTAAATATTAATGATGTGTCATCCGCAAATAACGCCAACACTTGAAATACACATTCTGAAATAACTGTGAAATTTGTGGTCGCATGTTTTCAACGCCTCGTATTTTCTAGTGAAATGATTCGATTCCCATCTTCAACCTCTCTCTCCGTCTGTTTAATAATAATAGCAGAATACGTCTCGTGCGGTCCATATCTACATAAGTTAGTGAAGAATGTAGCAGAATTTTACAAGGCACGGCGACGTGCAAAGTAGCTGCGTCGTGACGTGCATTTTTACGTCACATTAGACTTGCGCATAGTAGTTCGCAACTGGGAGCGCTAATTTTAGTTCGCGGCTCCTTGGCGAACTAGTTCGCTCTTTTAGTTCACCAGCTCCCGACCCGATGGATCGCGACAGGAGCTAGTAGGTAAGCTCCTGTCGCGATCCATCGGGTCCAGTAGTCCACTGAGTGAGCTAGTGAGCTGAGAACGGCAGATCGTTCGTGAGCTTTGCAGTTTGCTCTTTACTGCTACGCGCGATTTTTTGTTTGTAAATTTTGTAAAATAGTTATTTTGTTATTTATGTACATTTTACTCGTAGTATTGTCATTGATTTAATAGTTCAATATAAAACAAAAAAACTTAAAAAAGCATACGTGTTTATAAGTTGTTTTGAACGTGTTTATTTTCATAAAGTAAATGGTAGCTTGTATATTGCATTGTGTAAAAATAAAAAAGTGTTCAGATAGTAATTTTACATTACAAACATAATGTGTTAATTATGTTACAGTGTAGGAAAATGAATATACAATAAATATTGTATCAAACAACAATCGGCGCCGGCCACGCAAAATCTTTACAACAATCTTGCCACTTAAATAACACACAACATTCACTGACCAGATAATGAACGACCGCGACCGGACGATAAGTCACGAGCGCATCAGAGACTAACTGTTGAGTGAGCGGTGACGCAACAGGTCGGACAGCTGCGCGCTCCCGCTCCCTCAATTAGGTCGGCGCGCTCCCGCTCATTCAATTAGGTCGGTTAGCTCCCGCGCTCTTGCTCAGTCACGAAGCTAAAGAGCGGTAGATCTGGGACCTCGTTCGCGTAGGTCGCATGTGGGAGCGCTCTTTCGAACTAGTCACATCAGCGTACCGCGCGACGTTACCGCACCGTTCCACGTTGACGACGTCGTGACGTGGACAGGCCCTAACCTGATCCTTGGTCGAGTACAGTAATATACTAGTCAGTCCAGATTATTGGGCACTCTATACCACTGTCCGGCCGGAACGAGGCGCACTCGCCTCGCGACATACCTACATTATGTAGGCTACACTACTGTCCTGAACTAGCCTGGGCCCCAAGTCTGCTATTACAATAGTATCATAATGGTCTATCATTGATTTCATAATTGTGGATTTTGACAAGTTTCGTAATCTACTAATATAATAGCGTCATTATGACTTTCCAATGGTCAACCACTGACACTCCATTGAAAGAAATGGCATAGAATGGTAATCTCTTACATAATGACAAATAATGAATGACTGACTTATGCGGTAATCTTCTAAAATGTTGACAGGTCCTTTAGTCAGTGACCTACCATTAGAACGTCATTGTGCAGTCATTGCTTATATTAGCTCTGT
>NDFZ01003445.1:0-11247 GCA_002192655.3 Mamestra configurata
GAGTCCCGATTTTGACGAAAACTAAATCTGCATCATTGGATTTTTGAAAAATCGGTATTCCTAATCAGAAATCAAACGGGTTGATTATGAAAAAAAAAACACATCCTATTTATCCATTACAGTGACTGTACCTATATACCACCCGAAAGTGTCGCTAATATAATTAAATTCTGGAAAGAAAGAAGAAAACACGTTTATTCCGCCCGAATTGACGCACAAAAATTAAATTAAACACAACTTATCAACTACACCAAAAAAAAGAACAGAAACCAGTTTCATTGTCAGTAATAACACTAATAACACATGACAAACTTTAGTTTGCCATGTGTTAAAACAAAAATCGGTTTTTCTTTATTCCTCATATTTTCGGATTTGGCCATCCACGCATACTTGAAAAATTCACCATGTATATACCTCTATATTTTGGAGGTACCTATTGCGTGTTTGTTTTGTACCTACCAACAAGTCCATGTCAAAGAACACAAAATTTCTCCTCAAAAAGGTACAAATCTCAATTCTTAATTTTATCAATTTTCGGGGAAAACTCGTATTCAGGCCTCTTTAAATAACGTATTAATTCCATGGAATTAATAAATAAATTAAGTATTAATTCCAAAGCTACCACGCTTTGAAATAAACTTACTAGTAGCTGCTATTAAGTTTATTTTCAGTAAAGTAGGTACGTACCTAAGCAATCATAATATTTCTACGTATCTTGTAGATTATTTATATTATCCCACTCTTGAGAAACGGTTTCATTAAAAAGCTATATGAGTTTGAAAACGTTGTCGTATAAAGACGACCTTTGAGTGTGAGGAGGTATTACGCCAACCAACGCTTGAAATACACATAATATTAAAAACTGTATTTAAGTCCATATAAGCCTGGGATGCTGGAGAGTTTGTTGCGCCACTTTTTCTTCCAAGCTAAAGCAGTTGGAAGTAGTGACAGGCAGGCGTTTTGGGTACTTTAGTTACATAACTTATAATGCTACAAATTGCTGATTCTTAGCTTTGTTTGATGAAATAGCTTTCATGATGCAAAACAGAACCTAAAATTTGCGACTGCAAACCGTATGTAAACGTTTCATAATAATAAAAATACGAGAATTGCCTCTCTGAAAAATAAATGATACGCAAACGGAACTCTTATACAACAATAGGACACAAATAACCATCCAAAAAGAACGTGAAAGTTGAATGTGTGTACTTACACAAAGTCGCAATACGAAACCACTCTGTTTGGAGTTGTTAGTTATACCAACTAACAACAAATGACCCTTATAGTTGTTTGGGCTAGACTTGCTGAGGTTGTACCTAAGACGAACCGTAAAAAATGTTGCAAAACTATTTTGTAACAGACGACTTAGCTTTTATTAAATTTGTTCGTGACTTTTTGTGACGAAATGGGCACGACTGGAGCTCATTTGTTATATTAAAGTGGTAAAATATATTTTTTGGGCGATAAAGTTTATTTTTTATTTTATTTTTAAATTAAGGTCGCTTGGTGTAATTTTCATGATAAATTGGTACTTACCTAAAATGCTTTTAGTGTCCGAATTTAGTTAAGTTTTTTGATATAACGACGTATTTTCAAGGTGTGAGTAGACAGATAGCCGAGGTAAGAGGATACCTACTTATCTCGGGTCTTCAACAAGCAAACTGCAGATAGGGTGAATAGGTTTTCTAAAGTCACCAAACGCTCCAAATTGACGAAAAATACGAAACCAACTACCAACATACAATCATCTATTTCTCTTGCTTGCTCTAGCCTTGCTAAGCCGTCTATAGAAAATGATTTATCGTCTTCGTATTGTTTCCTTAATTGAAATTGATTTTCGCGCTGATGTGAGCCTTAACGACGATGAAGGGTGTATCAAACGCCACCGTCATCCCTGCGATTTCTGAGGCCTTTTGTGAGTTGTACCGATTAGGAAGGGTTTATCACAGGGGTGGCCAACTTTATTCGACTTAAGATATACTTATTTAATTGCGACAAAACGACATACCCACATACATAATTTTATTTTACTTAAACTAAACCCTAAACAATAGTGTTAGTAGTTCTTAAATTATATTAGTAAAGACACGTTAAAAACAATAAGAAAAAAATAACAAAAGTATTAGTAGGTATAAATAAAGTAGATGCATGTCGTGGTTGTGGCAAAAGGGCTTCCACTCGGCATAATGCTGTGCCGTGGGGTTTTCCGATTGGGTGATTAAAAGTTACAAGCTTAAAAATATAATTCGTTCAAAATCCTTTGCGTGCTAGGCCGACTCGCACTTTTTTATTTATGAAGACCAGTGCTACCCTGCACTTGGGCCTTCGTGTGATGTGACATTCTGGACGGAAATGACGTCAGAGAAATAACATTACAAAGGCATTCCAACTGTCAAGTTTCGAAAATTCCCTCTTTGTTAAAACTTGACGGTTCCTTTGTAAATTGTCATATTATGTTAAAGAATTCAAAATTCAAAAAATTCAAGACGTGAGTGGATTGCTTTTTAGTAGCTATATATTTAGTTGAATTGTTTAAAAAATATGTCAACAGGAGATACCTTATATTTTAGGTAATATTGTCATAATTTTTAAACATTCTTAAGTCGAATCAATAAAATAAATCAATATTACCAAAAAATTGGTAGGTACTATTGACATAGGTACAACATATTATTATTTTTTTTTTTTAAACAACAATAAATTACGCTTAAATGCATTTCAACGCTCTTCGTCAAGGGTGATCGTGAGAAATAACTTTTAACTTCGTTTTGTTTAACATCTGTCGAAGTTCCAAATAAATTAATAAAACAAAAAGTAATTCAATATAGGTATGAGATGCCAGAAGAGAAGTTCAATCAGTACAATGCCAGACTAGTTTTTAGGGTTCCGTAGCTAATGACAAAAACCATACCCTTGTTCAGTCACTTCAGAAATTATAGTTAAGTAGGAGTCATAGGACATCGGCCCCAATAGTCAGTCATGTTCCACTGATCAGCGATATGACGGTGACGTGACTGATGCTGTGTGTATGAATGAAACTTTATAGTTTTGTTCTGTCCTTCCACCCGTTCATTCTTCAGTTCAAATTTAATTGATAGGCTCTCTTTTCACTACAATCTCATCTGATGGAAAACAATGATGTGGTTGATGATGGAGTCATCTATTTATTCTTGACTAAAGACCCCCAGGTTATATCTATCAGGAAACATAGACTCCGGCCATGTCCACCATGTACCATGTCTTGTAGTCAGATGATGGTACGGGCTAGGCGGATATAAATTGTGGATTTCCAACGCACACTCCCCGAAGACTAACCTTAACAAAACTGACAAGCTATTAAATAACTGGTCTATTATTTTTTTCATTTCACAGAGATCGTCGGCGTGAACGGCATGACGCGTCGAGGCACGACAAGCAGCTGCCTCAGTCGCCTGCATCGGGCTCCAACGTGTTCCTCGTGCACGTCGGTCAGACGCGGACTGACTACGGCGCCGCGCTCGTGTGCACCCGCCGCGCCCGTACGCGCTCTGTCAGTGCGAACCCACCTTAACTAATGGACACAACAGTGACGTTTCAAGATTTTGTGAACACAATGAAATAAATTGTATATTTGATTGGTTCTTTTTTTATTTCACAGGATGATATGGGATACGATAGAGCATTAAATGTTAAACAAAATGTATTGAAATAGCTCGTTTAGACGTTTGCAAAAGGTTATCTCTAGAAGTACTAGTCTGATTACGAAAATTCTGTCATTAATAGAAAGCTACACTATGTGTAGCTTTACTCGTAGTGTAGCTTTCTTGGAATACTTTTGAAACCGGAAAATGCCCGGTTCTATTGACGGATGAGAGCGAAGCCCCGGGAAAAGTGAGTCAGCAAAACATGGAATTTCAATAAATGGTGGAATGTGGGTGTATTAACCATTCGTACATTGTTAGTTAGGCCGAGGCCTAACCCTTCCGGGAATATAGGAGTTATTCATGTTAAGTATCATAAATTACGTAAATTTTAAACGACTACTTGTTGAGCTCAACACAAAACAGTCCAATTTACGTTTTGTTTTGGGTTTTCAGAATGCTGTTTTTTAGACTGAAAAGTCATCGACTTTTACGTGGACTGCAAAACACATATATTTTTAAATTGTTGTTCTGCTGCGCTCGTTAATCTTGTTTACCATTATGGAAGGTTTCGGGAATGTTTTTGTTCTCACTAATCACTTCACTAATGGATAGATCTGTAGGTACAGCATCCAAGCATTAATGAGGTACTTCGTGGTTTAAAGCTTTGCGACAAAATTTTCACCATATTTAGCGTTCCAAGTGAAAAAACAGATAACTCACGCGTCTGTTTGTTCGTTTGTCACAGCTAATTTGCTCCGAATCTACTAAACCTTTTTAAGGAATCTACTAAATTAAGGTGAAATTTTGCAATCAGATAAACATCTGTGACCAATAATAAAAAAATAGTCTTTACTCAATGAAAACAGGAAAGCCTAAAATAGAAAGTTCAAGTTAAAGGTTTTAAAATAACGTGTCTTAAATTTTTTTTTGCCCGCGAGCCTTAGGCCGGCCGCATACGTACGGTATCCTGATTAGGTTTCCTGATAAGGAATTCAGATTCGGAGACCTGAATGCTTGCCTTACAAACAAGATGTTCATAATAGGAAAAAAACCTGACCTTCCTTTTGAAAACAAGCCATACGTTCGGGTCCGACGAACTGAAAATCGCTTGTCTCACGGAATTCCGAATCTCTAATCAGGAAACCACCAGAGAATAGGCAGCATTCTCTGTGGTTCGGTGCATTGCAACACCTACACTACGATCGCCAACCCGTGGCAATTATGAAACCCCCCCAGACATATGATGATGATGATGATGATGAATCAGGAAACCGTACGTATGCGGTTATAGATAGATTTCGTGGATCAATTTCTATGAAAAGGTATTTACGTATAACTTTTTTACGTGACCTTTTTTGCCGTTTTCTGCGCGAACCATTAGTTAGAGATTGTCACGCTCTGCAAAGCCGATTTTCTTCAAAACTTGTTGTGCCATAGTAAAGCACTGCTCTTTGTGCCCAAAGTTCTTGATTGAAACTTGTTTAATTAGCTCAAACTTTACATCTTCAAAATCTAATGAGGGTGCTAATAAGGCAAGGAATTAATTAAAGCTACTTAAGAAAACAAGTTTCTTCGGATAGATAAGATAGATAATCCACTGAGTCCCTAAATTTTGTTTTCTCATAAGTTGATTTATCCTAAATAAATATGTTACTTTCAAATATAAGGAAGTTTTGTAGCGTGGCTTGCGGGCTTTGGTGCTCAAAATGTTATCTCCGCATATATACGACTACTCGTCTAAGGGCAAAAGCTGTATTTCAGTGGAAGCGAGTTTGGAGAATATTTAAGTTTTGTAAATATATCTAGTTTGCTTTTGAAACTGAGAAACTTTTTTAAATGATATTTATAATATTATTTAAATAAGATACCGCTTTTGTATTGGGGGTATGGTTTCCGCACTTAGTCCGGATGTTGGACCATTGTGCGTGGGCCATGGTGGCCGTCATTCCAACCAGCCAACCTCCCTCCAGAAGCAGATCAGTCCTCCTAAAGAGTTCAGGATGTCTGTAAGTGAATTCGGTGTCCCCATTGTTTGTCTGTGTATCTCGGCGACGCCTGTGCACTCCGATACCGCTATTTACTTAGTCTATTGGATGCGTAATATGTTAAGTTAAACGATGCCATGAAAAACAACTTTACGGTACCACTTTTGCACGTAAGGCACGTACTTTTACTGTACATAGATCTAAAATAAATAAATTTTCAACGTTATTTGTAGAGGTCCTCTGCCTCTGTTGTGCTCCGTGCCTCTTTTATAGGTAGGTTAACATTTGGGGAAAGATTTCTAGAAGATACTTGGACCACTATTTACTGCTTATAATCCAAATATGAAATCTTTGCTTCTAAATGTTTCCGGATACAAAAGAATCACCCCTAAAATGCATCAGCTGTTAATTTCCCACCGTTTGTAGGGAAAATAGACCGCTCCAGTATAAGTAGGTAAGCGGTAAGCTTTGGTATAAATCTTTGCGCCCGTTAATGGATTTACTGTTTAAGCCGGTATTATTTCTCTCCGTTGAGCAGATAACGATACTTCGATCATTTGAGAGTACTGCCGGTCGATTCTATAAACATGTCACAGTAAAGGCTTGGGTGAAGTGATCACGAGGTGAGCTGTCATCCTGTCCATCTTGATTATATGGATTGACAGCTCACCTCGTGATCACTTCACCCAAGCCTTCACTTCGACATATTTACAGAATCGACCGGCTGCACCATTACTAGGTGACGAGGTAAATGTGAATATGTTTGTAAATAAATATCTCAAGATGGTAATTGCCTGAATTAGGTCGGTAGTTAGGTCTAGAATAATTTTAATCAAGCACAAAATACCTCCCAAGTGCGAGTAGAACTTGCACACGGAAGGTTCCGTAACATTAAGCACAAAATATCTCCCAAGTGCGAGTAGAACTTGCACACGGAAGGTTCCGTAACATTAAGCACAAAACACCTCCCAAGCGCGAGTAGAACTTGCACACGGAGGGTTCCGTACCATTAGTATCAAACATCCAAAAGCACACTGCATGGGCCCCATAGAAGAAACAAATTTATAAGTTTATTTTGTTTTTTCTTATTGGTTGTTATAGCGGCAATAGAAATCTCTAAGAACTTTGTGAAAAGGCGCGGCATACGCTGGCAGAGTGTGTGCCCCCCATTCATCCGGACCCGAGGTGGCGGCGCGTGGTGTTCCCGTGCGCCCCTCTTTGACGTTGCGAGGGGAGTCAAACTCCTCACTCCCCTCGCCGACGCCAGGTGGCCCGCAGTGGCGGGCCGGCACCAGCCGGGGATTGCGGAAGTCGCATACGTTCCCGCGATCCCCGGCGTAGGTGGGAGATGGAACAACGGGGTGGTTTTAGTCAGTAAGAGTCTGACAGACCCCTCCACCCGCCCCAGGGTGGAGGATTTCCATGAGGATTTCCACCCGACAAAAAAAATAAAAAAAATACTACACTAGCCCAACTCTTTTTATACGGTTTTTAAACGACATCTTATCTCACCAATGCCGAATTAATAGCCTATTCAGATGTCACAGTGATGATATTTCACGGTAACACTTGGGACCAAGTGTACAGTAATGCAGATGTAAGTTTGCGTACTGTTGCCAAAACTTAAGACAGTAACCTCTTAAACTTAAACCTGAAAAAAACCAATATAATAATAATTCAAATTCTGTTTTGCTTTTTGCCAGACGCTACTACCTACGTTGTCTGCCAGAAACCTGCAGCCAAGGATATCCTCCTGACAATATATAAATAACTAGCACTTCGCCCGCGACATCGTCCGCGCGTATTAAGTAGATCTTATACTAAATTCAACGCCCCTCTGCCCACTTCAAAAGGGTAGTTTTGGAAAATTAATCTCACCGATATTCATTAATTACCCAGGCTTTTTGCTGCTGAGACCACATGTCAGCGCAACTGTTGCGCCATTCATCCCGTTGGGGGTTGATTATGAAAAAATCCGTTTCAGCCCTATATATTTTTGATTCAGGGGTTGATTTTAGAAAAAGGTCAAAAACGCGTATTTCTCATTTTTTAACAAGATTGTTAGTCAGCTTCAACTTTATTGGCTTCAAGATATAATAAAAGAAATCATTCCTGCTGCAACAGTCTTAACCTCATAACTGCGGACTGCCGAGTTGCCTCGCGATATGTTTCTGTCACAGGTGGTGGATGTCGATTATGCCTCTCCCTCCATTTTATCTTTTAATAGTGACCCGTTCAATCGCAGATTAAGGATGTAGGTTGTTGTGTTTTTGTTATTAATATCGTATGATCAACATTTTAGCCGACTAATGCCCGTATGCTTAGACGTCCGCGGCATGTAATATGTAATGACAACGTTGGGCTGGTCGCAGTCAGACCAGCCAGTCTTTTCCGTCAACGTATCAAAATGTGAACTTAGATGGAGTGAGCGTGAAGTGAACTGTCATTCCATCTTGTTTGTATGGATTGACAGCTCGCTTCATGCTAACTTCACCTAACCTTACACGGTGAGATGTTTACAAGATTGCACTGCTGTTGACCGAAGAGATGTGTCCGTAAGAACCGGGCATGACTACTGTCGCCATCTAGAGCGTTGTTTCGGAATCTTTGTGTCCGAAGATAGGAAGAAAGGTCATAATTTAATCTGCAAAACCTAATATTTCCATAAAGCTACATTTTCACCTAGAACGAGTGCCTGTCTGATGTGCTCAACACAGACAGTAGTAAGACTGATGGTCACACATTTGGGTTTCTGACTTCTCGTTACGACTGTCAAGATCTCCGATTGAAAGGAGGTGCAAGGAGGGATCTTGGTATATAATGAGGTACCCGAGGAACTATTAACACTAACAGACAACAACGGAGTTATAGGTACAGAGAAAAAAGTGACAAAAAAAATTGTAACCATACAAAACCTGCAATTTATTTGACAGTCACGTTTGTATTGGCTTTCAGGTTCGTTCCCAAATTATTTGCATGCATTTTTTTTTTAATTAACAGCTGATAATAATTTTTTTTTTAAATCGAAAATTTGATGAAATAAACTGGTATTTGGGATGGATTTGTGGTTTTTGAACTCTCATGGCGCAAAACCACAAATCCGCTCGATAAATTTTAATGATAACAAAAGTTTTATTTTATTGCCTATAAAACTTCACCCACAGATTAAATTTGCAGTTATTTCGTTAGCATTCATGCCTCATACTTTGGTACAGAGTTTAATGCACTCCTATTCTCTCATTATCTAAATTAAAGCTACTGAAAATGTAATACTTCCGAGTTTATAATTTATTTTGTTGTACAAATATTTTTAGAGGCCTTCTTTTATAAGTAGACTAGCAGTCCCGACGGACGTTGTCCTGTCCGAACGTTTGCTTTGTGTATGACGAAAACTTATAGAAATCGATTGCAGCGCCACCTACCGGATCCAATAAAAACCAAAAATCAAACCAAAAAAAATAAAAAAAATGTAAATCTAAACCATTCTCGAATCCACAGGAACACACAGCACTAGACTGATTCTATTAAAAGTCTAAATCAAAATGTGATTCTGTCAATATCATGAATAAAATATTGAGCAAATTAAATAAAAGCACAATAAGCATAGCAGCATACATAAATAAAAAATCAGGCCTTGGAAAACAAAAACACAAAATACACGCATGACTCGTTTGTGACCAAAGTCGTTGATCACTCCGCGTCTCTAAAGTTTTTCGCAATAACCTTTACAAACGTTAAAATACTGAAAATATAACAAACAAAAACAACGGGTGCCGCTCATTTAACATAAAAACGTTTGCTCTATTTTTCAAAATCTATAACGCTCAAAAGACATAACGTTTCATCTAACAAGACTTTACATCATATTCATTATTTACATACAACAGCATACGCTATAACGTTAGAACGTTCGTTTTGTATATTCTTATTTAGTACAACGTTTATTTGATCTAATTATCATCTTGTATAATTAACATTTGACCTAACCGCACAACAAAGAGCGACCGCATCAGTTCCTTTAAACCCTGCAGGCAGAAACAGGAGCCCCGCGCTGCAGGTCTCCGTCAACTTCCCTTGGTCACAGTCGAATAATAATAATAATAATAATAATAATAATCTTTATTAGACCAGAAAAATATACATATGCTTACACAATTTGTCAACAAGCTACTTATAGTTAATCTTAAAAGTATAATTCAGTAATTGTGTCTATTTTTAGCATCTGCTACCGAACTAGGTTTATAGCCTGTATTTCAGTATGCAGCGCCTCAAGCCCTCAAACATAGTATGCAAGTATGAGCTCACGAACAAAGGTAAACATTATAAATGTATTAAACTAAAATTTTGAAGATAAACATGCTTTAAAACATTTAATTTTATATAATAGGGTTACTGTCCTCTGTGTGTGTGAGATGAAAGGGATGAATGTATGTGTGTAAGAGGGTGTGTGAGAGTGAAATCTAAGACTTTAGCTAGTAGATTCTTATAAAAAGCTGTGAGATGAAATATAAGTATTCGACTAGATTAGAGAGATTAGACTAGAATTTTATTGCAATATTATTTCACTAGTCACTACTTTAAGATAGTCAGTAGGTCCTCAGTCTGATCGTACGTTAGCCTCCCTAGCCATTTAGATACAGAAGTTTTAACCTCTACTCTATTCATAGAGTATATTTGAAGAGTCTTATTAATTTTTTCATATAGAAATGGGCCCAAAAAGGGAAAAAATCTCCGGATAAAAGCAGTTCTTGAGTTTACTATCCTCTTGCAAACTGGTGCACCTTTCCGCCTTGCTAATATACTTGGCCTGTACTCCATGGTAGTATGCTGTTTCATAATGATGGATAAGACAAATAGTTGGCGTACAGTCAGGACCTCACAATGTTCATATAGAAGCGTGGTAGGATAGCGAAAAGGTTTAAACGTACTGAGCTTGAGTATGGATCTTTGGGATACTTCAAGTTGCTTTAGCGTGGTTTTTGGTGCACCACCCCAAGACGACACACAGTAAGTAAGCAGTGACTGACATAGCGCATAATAGATTTGCTTTAGTACTGTAGGGGTAACTACATTCCTCAGTGTCTTAAAAACGTAGGTGAGCTTACGAACCCTTTTACTCAGTGCATGAATGTGTGCTTTAAAGCTAAACTTGTCATCAATAATTATGCCTAAATATTTTATTGTTTTTGCTTGCTCCAAAGGATAACATGAGCATTCAAAGTCAGCCAAAGAGTCGAGGGAGCAAGCATGAGCAACTAGATTTAGGTTGACTTGTGAGGAAGCACGGATAGAAAAGGTCAGGTATTTTGTTTTCTCAACATTCAGGGTAAGTACATTATCATTAAGCCACCGCTTCACTAAATCAAAACCTTTTTGGGCTAGCTCATAAGTCTCATTCCAAGTTTTTGCAGCAAAAATTAGGGCAGTGTCATCTGCGTATGAGATTATTTTGCCACGAAAAGAGTTTATACAAAGGAGATCGTTGATATAAACAAGAAAGAGGGTCGGGCCAAGAATACTTCCCTGCGGCACGCCGTAGGTCACTGGAAGATCCGAACTGGTGTAGGTACCAATCTGGACACATTGAGTTCTATCGGTTAGATAATTCGTCAAAAGGCTTAGCTGCTTCCCCCTTATTC
>NDFZ01003446.1:8066-28524 GCA_002192655.3 Mamestra configurata
GATTTACATGACCTTAAAATGTTTATAACCTTATAACCTTTGAGGATATCGGTTACCTGATATCCCAAACTCAAAGTATAAGTCATTATAGTAGTACATTACATTTTTTTTTCTATTACTCCAAAATTATTTTATTAATCCATGACCTTGATTAACAAAATGCTTAATAACCTTTAAGGGTGTCGGTTACCTGACACTTAACTTTTATCTTATATCGGCAGTATATGTAATGGTCCTTGACCACTGTAGATATACTGTTGCGCCAATTGCTAAAATGAGAGGCATCCGTTACCTGATACCCCTCACCAACTCATTAGTACGTGACCCTAACCAATGAATCGGTATTTACTAGTCCATGACGTTGACCAGCAAATATTTCAGCCATTAGTACATGGAACAATTTAGATGATACATGACATTAATCATCGAAACTTAAAATCACATTAGACAATCACATTGACTTCTTATAATTCTTTAATTGTACATTTTAAAAATACACAATGTAATCGATGGCGATTTGATTTTAAGTCCTTAATTACCTGCTTATTTAATTCTATGTACAATATTCACCTTCGTTAATGTGAATTAATTTACTATACAACTATTACAACTCTTCACATTCAGATTCGCAACCATTACGCTCGGATTCACAATCGGTTGATACGGGTCCGTTAAAGCAAATCCATGGAAATATTTTATCAATGGCTACTACAGCCTCGTACCTCTTACTAGTCTTTGTGAGGGGTGTGTCCTCGACCACGAACCTATCGTTGGGGAGCACCTTCTTAATTCTGTAAGGGCCTTTACATTTAGGTTCGAGCTTCTTAGACTGCCCCTCTATTCCTGTGATTACTACTCTAACCAAATCACCTTCTTTGAAACGCATTCCTAATTTCCTGCACCTATCATACCGTTGCTTGTCCTTGTCTTGTTGTGCCCTAATAAGCTCACCGGCCGTAGCTCTAACATCCTCCAGACTCTCCCCGAGCTCAGACGTAACCTCGTTTATTACGTCATTTAACAAACCTTCAGATGGGTTAGTTGGATTTCGCCCGAAAAGAAGCTCTGCTGGAGTCTTTTTGGTGGTGGCGTGTACAGTGGTATTGATACCCAACTGTATGTCTGGTAAATGTTGATCCCATAAACCATTTGGTTTGTCGTGGTTCATTGCCCCGAGCGCTGCCAAAATAGTGCGGTTGTACCGTACCAATTGGCCATTCGCTCGGGGTGTAGCAACAGCATTGAGTACGTGCTTTATACCACATGATTGAATAAATGCTTTAAACTGCCTACTAGTGAAACTTGTCCCTTGGTCAGTAATCAAACGGGTTGGCACGCCGAAGTAACTAAAATGCTCTCTGAATACCCTAATACTGGTGGCCGATTTGGTATTTCGCACAGCAGTGATGTCAACAAATTTAGTAAACGCGTCGATGATAACGAGGATGAATGTATTGCCACGCTTGGTGCGGATAAAAGGGCCGAGATGATCCGCATGTATGGTATGGAATGGTATGATATCTTTAGGGATGGGGTGTAGTTCACCAGGCTTGGCGCCACTTGGCAGCTTGTGATATGCGCACTTAAGGCAAGCCGAGACGTATTTTTTTACAAACCGCCTCATCTTTGGAAACCAATAAGTAGCTTGTAAGCGCGCCAAAGTTTTGTCAAACTCGAAGTGTCCTACATCATCATGATTGGCTTTCAGTAGTTGCCATCTGGTGACACTTGGAACAACCCAACGGATATTTTCGTCAATTATACGATATACCCGCCCATTTACAAGCTTGTAATTTTTTAATATGTCAACGGCATTTTTACATTTTGAATCGCCTAAAATATTCGCGATATTTTTGATGTCTTCGTCAGTCTGTTGCACCGTTGCAAGCCAATCTTCAGTACCTACTGAAAGTACATCTAACACGTGATCAACGTCTGGAATACCGTCTATAGCACCCCTGCTAAGTGCATCTATGTGTGCCATTTTGTCGCCAGGGCGGTATTCTATTGAGCAGTCGTATTCTAAGAACTGCAGCCACCAGCGAGCAATTCGTGGGACTAAGTCGCGTTTGCTCAAAGTGGTACGCAAAGCGTTGCAGTCTGTAACTATGGCGAACCTAATACCAAGTAAGTAATGCCTGAACCTATTTAGTGAGGCAATAATAGCGAGGGTCTCCAACTCGAAGGAGTGTAGTTTTTGCTCATCCGGACTGGTTTGCCTACTGTAGTAAGCAATAGGTTTGAACACCTCAGACTTGTCCTGTTGCATTAAGATGCCGGCTACCCCGTACTTGCTAGCGTCGGTGTGGAGTTGGGTTAGTGCACTAGGATCATATAGTCCCAGGACCGGTCTTTGTGCTAAAATTTGTTTTAAATTCTCAATCGATTTCAGTTCTTCACTACCCCAACTCCAAGAAGAGTTCTTCTTCAACAGACTAGTCAGAGGACGTGCTATTAAGGCGAATCCCGCGACAAACCTCCTGAAGAAGCTAGCAAGGCCCAAAAACCTCCTAACTTCGTGAACATTTGTTGGCGTAGGGAATTTGTATATTGCGTCTGTTTTGAGCGACCCTGGTCTAACACCCTCTGAACTGACTTCGTACCCCAGGTAGTCTATTTTTTCATAAAAGAAATTACATTTACTCATTTTGAGTGTTAGACCACTTTTTGCCAGTAACCGCAACACCTCCTCCAAACGTATCATCCCCTCATCGAATGACTTGGCAGGAATTAAGATGTCATCCATGTAGACCAATGCAAACGATGAAGCAGGTGAATTGTGGATGATCTTATTTATCGTACGCTGAAAGACTGATGGTGCGTTTACTAACCCAAATGGCATCCTGTTGTACTCGTATTGACCCTGAGGGGTCACAAACGCAGTCTTCTCTCGAGAACCTTCAGCTATTGGTATTTGATAGTACCCAGACGCTAAACCGAGGGTAACAAATAGTGAACTACCTGATAATAAATCTAACTGATCCTCGATACGAGGGAGTGGGTAGTGCTCTTTCTTTGTTTTTCTATTTAGAGCACGGTAGTCCACACATAACCTCTTTTCCCCAGACTTTTTGTTAACTAGCACTATAGGGCTCGCGTACGGACTATTTGACTCCCTTATAATGCCGCTTTCTAACATTTCCTTTATCATATCTTGAACTAGTTGGCGTTCGTTAAAGGACAAACGGTATGGTCGGTAAACAACAGGATCGGGGTCATCGAGTTGAATCACCATTTCAGTTTCCGTTGTAAAGCCAAGATCTTTTAAACCACTGGAAAAACAATATTTATATTTATCCAACAAGACCTCTAATGATTCCTTTTGATCCTTTGTTAAATTTTCTCCGTAGCTGATTGGTGATTCATCTATGTGTGACTGATCACTAATATCTAATTTTTGAACTTGTAGGTTCTTAGTTAAAGTATGGCTCCTAGTTATAAGACTACCCTTCTCTATAACCAGATGGTTGTCACTGATATTCTGAACGAGAATCCTACCCGCACCTTGGTTTAATTGATACTCGCAACAAGTAATGTTCATGACCTTCAATATTGCGCACGGTTCCATTCACGTAAATTTTTCCCGAGAAAGAATTACGCGAGTTAACTGAGATCGCCTTTAATTCGCCGCTTCCTATGCGCGTCTCCTCCATGCATAAAAGTGGACAAATCAAAAGAGTCTCCTCAATAACCCGCTGAAAAATTACATCCGATTCTGTCTTTATTATTTTGACTGATGGCCTTTCGGTGAATGTGTGGCCTAGTAGTACAGGGCAATTTATTAAGTGATCACCTACTACCAATATCTCCACGTGGTTTCTACTACACCCTGCACTTCGATCGTGGCGTTAGCCTTGCCAAGGGGGTTATATGGCACGTTACCTATTCCTCTTAAAAGTGGCACTTCTCCTACCTTCCAGTCTAGTCCTAAACGCTGAGCTTCACTGAGACGGACCAAAGTACCCTCGCTTCCCAGATCAACGAGACATTCTGAAAACAACCCATTTATTTTAATAGGCATTTTATACTTGGCACTTGAATCGCCTGTGTTTTTTACTTTCAATATTGCTTTTGGTTTATCGTTGGTACTCTGCTTTGTCCCAGGGCACTCAGTGTCCTTATGTCCCAAAAAATTACATTCAGAGCATTGAATCCTCGGTTTCGTGCATCGGAAGAATGGGTGTCCGGTTTCTTTACAATTGTAGCAGACCATGCCGGATCCGGCTGATTTCTGGGAACTGTGACCTACTTTATTCCCGGTGAATATGTTATTTTGTGATCGCCTATCTCTATCCTTAACCTTTTGCTGCTCGTTTGTTGACATATCTTGACCTACTTTAACTGTCTTTAAAAATTTAAGTAGCAATTCCGGTTCCGTAAATTCTGTTCCTTGTGCTCCCAACCTAACACCACGATCTTCTATACCTGCTATGACACAGTCAACTGCACGTTTTCCTGATATTTCGCAACGATTTAAAAGATTTATTTTAGCATAGTAATATATCTCCATTGACTCCCCATAGCGTACCTTTTTATTTAGCATTTCCGTTAATAAATCTGCATAATTATCTCTAGTTGGAAAAGATTCTTTCAGCTTTAACTTCCACTCTGGCCAAGAAAATAGTAGTGAGGGCAGACCCTGATACCAGGTTTTAGCTACCCCTATTAATTTCGGTAGGGCATAGTGGACTACTTGTTATCGTTCCAACCATAGATCTGTGCACATTCGTCAACCTTATGAAGCCACGTATCAACCGTTTGTTCCTTACATAACGGGTCAAAATCAGGAATTACATTATATAAAACAGGAAACCTATCGCGATCACTTGTTTTATTCATACCCTTAAGCGCGTCAATAAAGTTCTCAATAAAGAGATTATTATTTGACTCACGCTCACGATGTGTTGTTTCTTCACGGGATGGTGTACGAAGGCGAGAAGCTTTTATTCTAGGTGAATGCCTGGATTCCGAGCGGCGCGTCTCGTGCCGCCCTGGAGTACGCGACCGTGTCCTGGAGCGCCCAGCACGACGACTTGACTTTCTTGAATAGTGTGGCCGGGAAGGTGACCGACTAATCGTCAGTCGCGATCGTCTTCCTTCCGATCGCGACAGACGGTTTAGGCTGCCACAATTTTTTCCAGGTGAACGCGTGTGCCCTCGACCCCGGCTGCGGCTTCGAGCTGCATCACGACATCTTAGTGGCGGCGTCAGCGTCTCGCGAAGGGTCCGTCTAGGTCCATTACATTCTCTTCGAGAACTAGACCTACGTTCATCCATGTTCTCGCGGCCTCGACATATAAAGAAAAAAAAAGGAAAAACCTGAGTTGAAAAACCGCGCTATACTAATCTTGTGAACAAGATTTTTATTGACCTGCACATACTTTATTATAGACCATCAAACACGTTCATCTCCAGGGAGTACCCTGGCAAGATTAACATGCATGACTAACCATATAAACCTCCGGAATGTCTCCGTTACGGTAAATACAGTTCAGATCTTCACATTATAAACCAAAATATCAAACATGTTCATCTCCAGGGAGTACCCTGGCAAGATTAACATGCATGACTAACCATATAAACCTCCGGAATGTCTCCGTTACGGTAAGTACAGTTCAGATCTTCACATTATAAACCAAAATATAAAACATGTTCATCTCCAGGGAGTACCCTGGCAAGATTAACATGCATGACTAACCATATAAACCTCCGGAATGTCTCCGTTACGGTAAATACAGTTCAGATCTTCACATTATAAACCTTTTCACTTTCTTTACTTTAGTATTGCAAATTGCAATAATATAATTAACGAGGGTAGACAGCACAATTAAAATAAAATGAACAAAGAACACTTACGTTTTCTTCGTACGCCAAATACTTAAGCGTATCTCCGATCCTTTTGTGGGCACTAGGTTGCTAATCCCAATTCTGAGATGTGAACCGTACTGGTTCAATACTCAGAATTAAGGAATTTGAATATAAAACACTCTTTATAAACTTTGGAGATCAGCTTTATTACTATAGTTGCGGCGGTACAGTAACACAGTTTAATTTAGAGATACAGTGTAAGTGACTAGCACCGATGTCGTAGCACGAATGAACGATGCATGGCGGGCATACCACTTAAATGCCCGCCGACTAGTTTATTATTCCCACCATTTTACTTGCTTGTGATTGGTCGACGTAACTGTCAGTCTCGACCAATCACATGAAGTCAATACAACTACTTTTGATCATACAAGTTCATAGAAATTATTACAATTAGTCAAAATAAACAAATAATTATAGGCATAATTTAAATATTTATAACACCTCTAATCAATATTTTGCCTGAGCTAACAATTGCAGTTGATAATGATTAATAAAATAAGTTAATAATACTTAAAATTAATAGTAATCTAGTATGCGTCCACAAGAATGGCGAGTCACTCATTTAGGTATTCCGGAAAAGAATAGGAAGTAGGTACTTTACTAATACCAAATTACAACTGTAGTTATAAATTTACATTCATTAGTTCAGTTCACACTGCTCCTACCTAGTAAGGCATTCAAAATGTATGCTTCAGTTAGGTGAGTTGTTAGTGCAGTGTTTTAAACTACGAGGATGTACGTGAAACTTTTAATTTGTGTGTGCAAGGATAACGAGGTCGAACAAAAAGAGTAAAAGAATTTAAGAGGTGATTTGATAGTACCTAGAGGTTAAAATCTTCTTTTTCGGTTCACTTGAATGTATTTAAAGTGAATTACGAACTAAAATTAGATGTTCAATTACTTGTGCTGGTTCTGAGATAACTTTTTTTAATAAGTAGGTAGATATCTATAATTAATCAGTGAGGTCGGAATTAGGTATAGTTATTTATGTACTTGCATCGACATGTTGATAGTAATATGGATCTTTCCGGGATTTTTAATAGATAATCCCGTGTGGCCAACAATATTACAATTAAATAATAATTATTTATTCTTTTGTTCTCACAAGCTATGTTGTGCGAACTACAAATGTGGCATCATCGGGCGTGTGCGCATTGGAATTTTGCAACTTCGGACATCCGACGTCGTTGATGTAAATTTGACAACGTCGCGCGTGCAGTGTTTTAAATTGTGTAAAAGTAAATAACTTTCTTATGTAATTAATCACGGGATTTATCTGATCTTTAAAATTAATCTCGGGATTTGACGCATATCCACTTTATTCTTTCGCAGTATGAAATCAGTGTAAGTACATAAATAACTCTACCTAATTCCGACTCTGATAATCACACATCATATTTTCATCATTGATTTTTAGGGTTTTGAACATCCGTAAAAACCCTCATAGCCTAACCCTTATAACCTTCATTCGGGTGTCTGTCCGTTTGTCACAGCCTTTTTTCTCCGAACATATTGAACCGATTCTGATGAAATTTGGTACACATATGAACTTTTGTAACCCAAACGCGGACTCGTTACGTAAATTAATAAATTTTGAGTATAAAGTACCTTTGGGGGACAAACTGGAAAATATCAAAAAATCGTTTTTTTAACTGTACCGTGTGGTATATCAAATGAAAGGACTTAGTGTGAGGGTTTAAATTATATATTTTTTTCATAATTTTCAAATAAACAGTTTTTAAGTTGTTCACGAAATTAGATGAAAAAAAAACCATTCCTTTATCTCCGAAACTACTTAGCCTAAAATTTTTTAAAAATGCAGATTCTCTAACTATAGACTACTAGAAAATCTATGAGAAGTATATGGTGTTAAAGTAATATGTATAAAAATGAGATTCGTTTGGAACCCTTTGCACGCGAGTTCGACTCGCACTTGGCCAGTTTTTTATACCTTCATAGGTAGTATGGAAGAAAAAAACGCGCTTTCTCGATTCCCAAACGTGCAAATGAATCGGGAAGATGTTCATAATGACGACGATCCACAAACAACGAATACACAAACCTTTTATAGAATTTACTTTGATCACTGTAACATCTGTTCGCATTCTCTTATCAATGGCGCAACAGTGTTTGAAATTTGTGCCACGTACACGTTGGTACTATATGGTGTCGGACGTAAAAGAATAGCACCATCCCATCACTTTCCGTGGGTGTCGTAAGAGGCGACAAAGGGCCTCACCAGAGAATAGGCAGCAACATTATCTTTGCATTGCAACAGCTACATACACTGTGATCACCAACCCGCCTGCCAAGCGTGGCGGTTATGGCTACCATCCCTCCTCCCCTTTGGGCGAGGTCTTTGTCCAGCAGTCGACGTCTTTCGTCTGATATGATGATGATTATGACACGTTGGTGATAGCACAGAGGTCACTTTGGCTGCATGTTTTGGGGGACGACATGTCCTGTTATACTGCCCCAAAATACGCAGCCTATTTTTGTAACACTTTATTTATTGTTTTGTTTTGTTTACAGTGTCAGTCGTGGTGGCGTTTTTCGTTTGTTGGGCACCGTTCCACGCGCAGCGGCTAGTCGCGATATACGGAACCACTGAGAACCATCGAGCTCGATCACCGATCCTACTGTCTGTGTACTCGTTCCTCACGTACATTTCCGGAGTTTTCTACTACGTGTCTACGTGCATAAACCCGATATTCTACCACATCATGTCCAACAAATTCAGGGATGCTTTCAAGGTAACTGTCAATCAACTTCATGCATCGAGCCCGACAGGGCAGCTCGCATTACAATTGGAGGCGAGTACAGAAAACTGTCTAAATACTGATATCTCTGCATATGCTCCAGCCACGCGTCTGTTGCGACAGCCAACACAACCATTCCATATTCATGATTTTGGGTTTATGTTCCGGTCTTCCAAATTTATGAATGAGAACTTAATGTTCTTCCAATTGTTTTTTACAATCTGTGGTCTAGACATTGTAAGCTACTTTTCTATTCAAATAATCTTTTAAAATATGAAGGAGAGCAAATAATAAGAAAATATGTTAACATTTCGTTTTAAATAAGAATTTGACTTACTTGCTTACCTAAGTTATTAGTAGTAACTGCCAGTCAGAAATTATGTGCTCTGTAATATTTTCGTTACATAGCTCGACGAGTCCAAAATATCTCTCATTCGTGTTCGTGAAAATTAAAGTAAGCAGANATTTTTCCAATTGTTTTTTACAATCTGTGTCTAGGCATTGTAAGCTACTTTTCTATTCAAATAATCTTTTAAAATATGAAGGAGAGCAAATAATAAGAAAATATGTTAACATTTCGTTTTAAATAAGAATTTCACTTACTTGCTTACCTAAGTTATTAGTAGTAACTGCCAGTCAGAAATTATGTGCTCTGTAATATTTACGTTACATAGCTCGACGAGTCCAAAATATCTCTCATTCGTGTTCGTGAAAATTAAAGTAAGCAGACGCTCTGTTCCAGAACTCAATGACAATGTGGTGCTGCCGCTCCAGCGAGAGAGCCGTTGCCAAGCGCTGCTCTTACACCGCTATGGCCTTCCAGAGGAACCCCACCTCCAGCGGTACTATCAACTCAGGTTATTTTACAGTACATAATATTTATCACCTGAGACTCTTTTGCAAACTCCAGTCTCCCCAACCAATTGGCTGCACAACTCGAACTCCACGGTGAGACAGCAGGTTCAAAAGACGAGCTAGATAGCTTGTAGTGAGCTACTCATAGATTTAAATAGTAAAGATAGGGCCGTCTCTTCGGTCTAGACGAGCCAATTATGTGCCAAAATGTGCGGTCCGCTCCGTCCTAACTACATAGTCAATCGAGCTGCTATTCAAAGTAAGTAAAATATGAGCGCATAAAAAAACCCCAATTCTTATAACTTGACAAGGTAGAAGAGAGGAAGTGGTAATTATATATTTTCCTACTCACTCACACTGTTCTTTTCTGATTAACTTCGTTGCGGGATCCAAAACAATTGAATCGTTTCTCCGAGACTCGTCGAGCTTCATTGACTTTGCGTTTTTCTGGTGGTCGCCACTATTGATTCTGGCTTCTGGCTTTCAGGAGTTAAGTGGTTGGGAATGTGTGGCGGGCTTTTCCCATAAAAAAAAATATGTCAAGGTAATAACAAAATCAAAAAAAACAAAATATTACCTACTATCTTTTTCCGTTTCCTCTCTCTGTCCTCCACCCTACGTAATTCCTCCACCTCCACCCTTTGCGTAAATTTCTGTCAACCTCATATAAACAATCTTAACTAAACCAGTATTACAGACAGACCCGCCACACATCAAACTAAGTACCTATATAGCACGGGTAGACCGTAGACCTAATACGACTTCAAGATCAAATTACTCGTATAAGCTTGGCTTATTATACAAGGTTACCTTTTCATAACACATATAATAGCTATTATATGTGTTGCGACCCAGAATTTCCCTTCTGTGTACTGCTACTGTAAAGTTAATAATACGATCACAAGAATTGTAACTAAAATCAATCACGTGTTACAGGAAATTCACTGAAAAACTCGTTGCGAAACGACCCTAGCAACCGCTACAAACTGGGACGCCAGGACGTGAGGGACCGATGCGTGCCCACCGTCCACGTGTGCCACAACGGAAACACCATCGTCACGCCCCCCGTGCATGATCACAGGACATGCAGCAAGCACTGCTTCCAACGGACCCTTAAGGAGGAAATCACAAACAATAGGAACTCGTACTTAGACATCGCCATGCAACTGGGCAACGAAAAACAAAGACCTTGCTCAACAGGCTGCTGCACTTACCCTTCATCACCGACTGAAACCATAACAGTTACACCCGACGCCATAGTCAATAACATCTCAGAAGAAAAGAATGATTACTCCGCGGATGAACCCGAGAAATATCTTAAAGAGATCAAATTAAGAATAATACAACGTGAGAAAGAATACGGATAAAATTATATTTGAAAAACTGTGAATGTGACGTTCTAAATTAAGCCACCAAATGAAAACAATTCTTTACGTTTCAAATTCTTGACGTCGAACTGTAAATACGAGCAGGAGTAATGGCGGACAAGATAAAATCGGTTTACAATAATTTTGAGTGTGTAATGTTATTTGAAGTGAAGAACGTAGTCTAGTGTTAACACAATTTTGTCATGTTGTAATGGATTTTAATAAACTTTGCATTTTACGTGCATATATGTATGTATAAGCGTTCAATAAACAAGGGGTCAAATTAAATTATCTAGCATAACTTCACCGTCGTGATGGGTATCCAAAAGTTTCGAAAATAAGTTATTTTATTTTTTATCCTGTTAAGATGGATAACCATCAAGTCTGAAGTTTTGCTATCAAATTAAGTTTGACCTTTTATACCTAGTCGTTACTAATCAGAAGCCCTAGTACGAGTTTTTTTACTTACTCGATCACGTCAAATCATATGGAAAAATACCATTTTAAAGCTAAAGGATCTCTGAATCGAACCTTGGTTACGATTATCCCCTAATATTTTAAGAAACCTATCAAACAATAAATAATGATCCCACACGATGGAACAGACTACAAAAAAAAACTCATGTAGGTATGGGAGGTACCAGTTCCAGATTTTATTTTACAACTTTGTCGGCGTAATAAATATCTATAACCATGCCAAAACCAGCGTCTCCGAGTATGACCGCGGACGAACGGACATGACGAAACTATAAGGGATGTTTTACTACGGAACCCTAAAAAGAGGTTTTCCATTATTTTCACCAGAACCTTTTATTCAGTTTTAGTACAAGTTGACGTAATTACGTTACGCAATCGAGTACATTCAGCAAACAACTCACACTAAGGCAGCTGTTCGTTTTTCGATTCGTATTTTTGTAACGTTGACAAAATCCTCTAAAAGTCGTTTAAAATTAGTATTTTTAATCTTTTGGATACAATTGTTTAATAATGAACTTATCTCAGTTAGCGAATCCGCAAAAATAATATTATAATATAATATACAACGTGTTCCTTTTTAACCGACTTCAAAAAAAGGAGGAGGTTCTCAATTTATCGGAACCTTTTTTTTTGATATCCTATAACTCTAGGGTATTAATCAAACCACCTAAAAGAATCGAATAGAATATAAAAAAATTGTTTTTTTTTTTCGTCTTTCCTACAAAATAATTCGACAAAACTGCGAATGTCCATGTAAAGCGACCTTACCTGAAAAACGACATCGTCGTATTTTTTACCTTTAAGGTCTACGCACACCAGGATGGATTGGCAGAGGATTTTGCCACCAGTCAGCGCACACTAGCCGCTTAGATACTGTAGCATTCCGGCGGCCTACCAGTGTATTCTTGATCGAGGCCTTCCAATACATCCCGCGACGTGCCGCGTCATGCCGCTGTGGGATCCATTAACACGCTCTTCAATGCCGAGTCAAGAAATATCTTTCGATGCCACGGAATCAATTTAAAGTATTGGCATTTATGTCGTATTCCTACTAGATAAGTTTGAATGTCCTTTGGTAAAAAATTAAATCCTCTGCCATTCGATCCCGGTGTGCGTAATCCCTAATTAGTAGATAACTGATATCACTTATCAAATACATTTAGGTACTTAAATACATGTTATACTTGACATCTTTTGAATTGTCTTAGTTAAGTTTGGTGTTAGCTGCGTAACTATGCATTTCGGAACCCATGACATTTAACGTTATTTCTATTCATAGAATGTGTAACCTTAAAGTTATGTGATATCAAAAGTTTGTACAGATCTCTTGGGCTCTAGTCTACCGAGTGACATTCTACCAATGACAACGATGTTTAAAAAAATGTACCACTCACGGGATTGACATAATATGATACTGAAATGTCACATGGTCAATCCCAACATTTTGTACTTTCGACAATAGTTATCTCTGATATAATGTCACGTTGTTCAGAGCCCCTGACATCGACACGTTTTTGTGACAAGATATTTTGTCTGGTGGTCTCTTTGTATTAACTTCTTAAAGCTTGAATACGATACTACCATTTCTTTTAGCAAGATGAGACAAGTGACTAGTCCGGAATATTTTTAAACCCCAACGAAAATTTTACTACGTTTTAGTCAATTAAACATTACCTAACTACGGAAAGGTTTATCTAATTGTAGAACGAAAGTATGGACGTGTTGTGAGCATCTAAAATCTAACAATATTTTTTCTTACGATTCACACGTATTTGGGTCTCAAAATACATATGAAGACGAGCTTTATTAAATTAAGTAATGTAAAAGGTCCCACTAAATTAGATGGACAAATTTTAATACAGCAGTCAGTACGTCTTACCTCAGATATCCAAGCAAAAAAAAACACTTAATAAAGTGCTTTTATTTTGACCCAAATAATTAATTGCCAAAATTTTTTGTGTATTTTCGTTAGCTGATTTTTTTTCTCGTAAGTATCTGATGCGTTTTTCTATTTTTTTTTATCATTGTTCTTATTTTGGTGGTCTGAATGATTTGTAAAAGTTTCTCCATCTATTTTAATCGGAAATTATCTTGGACTGTAATTTTAGCCAAGAATTTAGTATAGTTATGTATGTTTATGAATCTTGGGCTAGTATTTATAATCAAATTACCACTGTCTCAAGTTATTCTTGTACATGTACCAGTGTAAGAAAAGATTTGTATTAAATATTATATTAATAATAGAACTTAAATTAATAGTTATTACTATTTCGGTGCACAGGTCTAACACACTCGCAAGCAATAAACTTGAATCACTTCATCCCGTAGTGCTCAAAACAATTATTAACATTTTTTTATTTTATTTGAAAGGTAATTGTTAGCTTTCAAAACATATAAAACAAACTCCCTAGATATAGGGAATTATTGCAATAGGTGTATGGTGCTGAAGTCAAATGTCAACAGGAAGTAATATGAAACGATTTTTTTTATTTACTATTTATGTTATTTAAAATATTTTGTGTTGCGCCCCCCTGGCTCTAATGACTGTCTGTGAACGATCTTTAATTGACCGAAAGAGTTTCCAGATGGAATCCTGTGGGATTTCCTGCCAGTCTTCAACTAAATCAGCTTTCAGGTATACTAACGACGCCGGAGCTGGACATCTTCTTCGTACCTGCCTTTTCAGCTGGTCCCACATGAGTCCCGTGTCTGGCCTTGGGGTCCAGTTCGCTTCTTTGATTCTTTGCCTTACTGCAAACTTGCTGACAGCCCTCCCTCGATCTACTCTGAGCTGCTGCTGACCATCCACGCCGGCCAGGTTCGATTTCGGAGAGAAGAGGTGACAATATATCGGTCATCTCTCACCGAACTGCATCGCTGTCGTCCAGATCCTGGTCTCCAGACTAAGTTTTCAGTCTCCCTGAACCTCTTGTATACCTTTGAGACACAAGACTGGCTCAGATGAAGCTGTCGTGCAATAGAACGCTGAGACAACCCTTGCTGGATTAGGATGACGACTTCAGCGGTTTCTATAGGTGTGGTTTCCATTTCTTTTAGCTTCACAACATTGGACTGATGACAAATTTTCATAAACACCCATTTTTTATAGGATTTCAAGACTACCAAACAATGTGGTGTTTTGATTAAATAATTGTTGTCTTATGTTTTTACGTTCCATGACATAAGGTCAATAATCTTTGGTCATGATATTGAAAGAGGTTGAAAGCTAACAAATTGACCTTCCAAATGTTATACCACAATCCATAGATTGCAATTCATAGAAATACATAGAAATTGTAAAAAACTGTTTTGAGCAACGAAGTGATTCCAGTTTAATGTTCGCGAGTGTATTTTATAAACAGCTCTTACCCTGGACTAAATGAAATTCTATCAGGGATATCGATTGTTAAAAACTTCATTGTGTATGCAATTGAACTTGACAAGCTCTAGCGATTTTGTCACATGGTCAATTACAATCATTTGAGACTTAATGCTGATAGAACCTCACTTGGTCTAGAGCAAAAAAAACAATAATTGTATATATGGCATACTATTTGTACTTACTTTAAATGTATCGATCACTTATGATTTCATAGATTATTCGATAGCTTACCGATTGTAACAAAAGCAAGTAAATTGTCATAATTAGATATTACCTGTATCCGTAAAGATATTATCCGTATAAATATATTACAAAAGTAAAAAACCAAAGATGTCCTGAGCTTGCGTCCCAAGCTGAAACTGTCTTGGAAAATGTTTCACTATGCTTTTCTTAAAACGAAAAGAAATAAGAATAGCAATAAATCATAGAACAACTAATTTCAAACTACACTACAACAAATCAAATTCTATCCGACCCATTTCTTCGGCCGTTTCCAGGTTTATCGAAGGCTCAATGTAATATTCGAGGCTATGTCGACCGCATTATTACGAACTTCCCTCACATCTCGACTGTCGGCTCTTACGTAATTACGTCCCTTTCGACGCAGCTTAACTGAAAATACTTTTCAATAAATTAATGAATCATTATTATTCTTATTTTTCTACATTTTGTACTGATCATTGTTTTTTAATTTTATCTATTTGGGAGAAGGATTTTGATACGAGTCCACGAAGAAAGACTGAGGTTTAAAAATTACTAATGTTTCACCAAAACACAAGAGTACTTACTTAGTATTTTTCTCATTTATTAAGGTTTTTTTTTAATACATTGATATAATGATTATTCCTGTAGGTACGTTAACATCAATAAAAGAAATTATTTATTTAATTGTTAAACATGCATTTCGAATGTCCTATACGTGTGAAAACTAAAACGTAAAGATTTACCTATATTTATTTTTACTGTAACTTTAAATAAAAACACACACTATTTTTCGGATTTTCCGAAAGTGTGATTGGGTTCTAGTTTATACAAGCACTTTTCGTACTACAGTGTGTTTATCCACGCATCAGGAAAAGGGTCATCCTGTCGTTCGCCAGCTATACATTTATATTGTCATAACTCGACAAAATGTACTGAACAGCTGATTTTGTGTTCACGATTTTAGGGTTGATCTCATAGTAAAAGTTGTTCATAATGTCATCATTAAAGATTTAAAACAAACCTGAAAAGGTGTCANAACTAATTTCAAACTACACTACAACAAATCAAATTCTATCCGACCCATTTCTTCGGCCGTTTCCAGGTTTATCGAAGGCTCAATGTAATATTCGAGGCTATGTCGACCGCATTATTACGAACTTCCCTCACATCTCGACTGTCGGCTCTTACGTAATTACGTCCCTTTCGACGCAGCTTAACTGAAAATACTTTTCAATAAATTAATGAATCATTATTATTCTTATTTTTCTACATTTTGTACTGATCATTGTTTTTTAATTTTATCTATTTGGGAGAAGGATTTTGATACGAGTCCACGAAGAAAGACTGAGGTTTAAAAATTACTAATGTTTCACCAAAACACAAGAGTACTTACTTAGTATTTTTCTCATTTATTAAGGTTTTTTTTTAATACATTGATATAATGATTATTCCTGTAGGTACGTTAACATCAATAAAAGAAATTATTTATTTAATTGTTAAACATGCATTTCGAATGTCCTATACGTGTGAAAACTAAAACGTAAAGATTTACCTATATTTATTTTTACTGTAACTTTAAATAAAAACACACACTATTTTTCGGATTTTCCGAAAGTGTGATTGGGTTCTAGTTTATACAAGCACTTTTCGTACTACAGTGTGTTTATCCACGCATCAGGAAAAGGGTCATCCTGTCGTTCGCCAGCTATACATTTATATTGTCATAACTCGACAAAATGTACTGAACAGCTGATTTTGTGTTCACGATTTTAGGGTTGATCTCATAGTAAAAGTTGTTCATAATGTCATCATTAAAGATTTAAAACAAACCTGAAAAGGTGTCACCTTTTCAGGTTTGTTTTAAATCTTTCAACACATCCTGCACATTGTAAAGGTGCTTGAAACATTTTTTGTCTATGGTCTTTGAAACACGAACAGGACATTTCAGGAAAATCTTATTTTGAAACAGTTTTAAACTGTTCTATGTTAGATGCCTAAGAAAGAAGTTTTGTTATTAGTTGTAAGAAAATAAACTCATAGTTTTGTCAATACAAGTGGAACTTAAAATGTTGTTTCTTACAATTGTATTTTTCTTAAAAACACTACACATTTGCAATTTGTAGATCAAAAAATATATTGTGTGATTTAAACAATAATAAAGAGGGTAGACTTTGTTCATTGTTTGTCTTGTCTTTTCCTTTATGTATTTCCATACTTGCAAAGAAAGTTCATCCAAAAATACTATAGTGAAAAACACTTTCAGTGCTTCCCAATAATAACATTTTTCGGGTAACTTTTCCATATTTCCTTTACCTAAAATCCTAACTCGGATCACTACAAACATTTCAAAAGAGTAAATAATTAATTAACCGAATCGACCCACTAACTGTCAAATCGTTGTCATTAATTCTTAGTGGTTAGGTGATACGGACTACAATACAACTAAGCCCGAAACTACGGACTTCGGGCTTAGAGAGTAGCCCCCTAGTGGTGATCGGATAGCGAGCCACCCAACGCTCGCCGTTCGCAGGTCCGCGTAAGTAATAATAATAATAATAATAATATTCTTTATTGACATAAGTGAACAATTACAATATAGGGTTCTCTAACATCTGCTCTAGTAAAAACTGTGTTGCAGGTGTTAGGGTCTTCCCCTTAATCATGTGACAATTATCTTACGTCCGTACAGAATAAATTGTAAGATGAAATTGAAAATAAAATAAAATTTATGCTTTTAGAGAAAAAAAAATATAAATTAAAAAAGAGTTAACAAACGTGTTGCCATGTGTGAGGGTGTGTTTGTGTGTGTAGTTGTGCGTGTGTGTGTGCGTGTGTGTGTGTGCGTGTGTGTGATGGGTGTGGTGTGTGTACTTGTGTGTTGAGTGCGCGAATGTGGATTGATTAAGTGATGCGCTTACGACCAGTATTTCTATAACTAGATAATTATATTTTATTAAAAGGAGATCCACAAAGTAATTTCAACGTTCTGAATAAGCCGCTGAAGGCCTATTGTTAGAGAAAAAATGCATAAAAACTGCAACTTGATGAACTAAATAAAAACTAGATTACGCTATTCATAAAAGGATGTCCAGCATTACAACTTGTCTATTTATCTCTACACAGATTCAACGTTTGATCATTTCTTTTGATTTTTTGAATGCATAGTTTTTTTTTTATATTTCTATGGTTGAATGCCATTTCAGCAAGGAAAAGCGGCCAGTGGATTTCAGCGTATTCTGTCAAAAGGTCGAATCCATTGAAAGGAGCCTGCAATTAACGTCAGCGCCATGTTGCATGGTTGTGATGTAATTATTTATTACATTCGGGACTCGCACACTTTTTTTTTACCACTGTTATTTATATATTGACTTATTATAAAATCTACATAATATATTTAACTAACCATCTTCCTAATGTCACTGCGGGGGACAGCGCTGAGTGTCTGACGCTCAGCAAATGCTGAGATGGTATTACTTTCGCTAGGGGCACGCTCAGGGCAATTGTACCATTTTTTTAAATTATTTGTTTTACTATACGTTTGTTGCAGTTTCGTTGCGTCTGTGTAGAATGACTGTTCTCGATTCCACTCTATACTCGAATGAGAGACTTTAGTAAATAGTTGTAGTTGCAGAAGTGTCACATCACAAGTCGCCGAATTCAACAAAGTTATGTCAAAATGGTAAGCAAAACATCGTGAAATGCCTAGGACATCTTTATTATAAATAAATAAAGACATAATAGTAACTTCTAGAACTAATGAATGAATAACTGTTTTATTTTCCCGAATGTAAATAAACAGGGTTCATTTTTAAAGTGTGCGTGAATGGCTAAATCCAAAACTACGAGGAATATTGAAAAACACTGAAAGGAGTCTCGTGCCCAATTTTATTGATAACTTTTTAGTAATCATCAATCGCACGCGGCATCATTGTTATTCCTAGCCAGAAATCATACAGACAGACTTCCATAAACTTCTCTAGGTTTTTTTCTGTGCAACAAAGTCTGTATACAGGCCACACGATACAGACTTTTGTCTGCACAGGTTTTGAACTCGGATATAAAATAAATCTATTTTACTTACATTTGTCTGCACAGACTTGAAAACTCACAAAGTGCTTATTTATTGCATGCAGCTTTGTGAATTTTATTATTAATTCGTAAAATGTACAATAGATTCTTGAGATGAAAATATTTGACACATGTTTTTGGTTTTTGTGTTAATTAGGCCAGTCAAATTAGCTTTAACCTTGCATTCCGAAAAAAATAAAATCCCGTTTGTTTCAATAAAAGCTAGGAATCTCAATTTATCTCTAATTTTCTTTTACAATATGTAAAGATTTGGTAAAGCTAATTTATTTTGTGAAAATAAAAAATGTGAAAATAAAAAAAAATATTATTGTTTTATAATTAAGTCAGACATGGCATAGACAACAAAACCAAACCCAATCTAATTCAGTTAAATTTCTGCCTGAAACGCTATCGCAAAATAACTGATATTAATATTACTGATAATAACTTGCACTTGCAGATAATGTTCAATTTTGTTGGTTAATGAATTTAAATATTCACTGAATTGTCATTTTATTAAAAGCAAGCAGTTAATTTATAGTTAAACGTACAAATAAAAAAATACATTCTTTTAAAAAATATGATAATTGCACGGATTAAAAAACGGCCTTGGGGTTTTTATTTTCAAGATTTTATTGATCCACTTCGTCGGCGTGATCTATATGTATACCATTCCAAATTCCAACTTTCTAGAGCTAAGCGTCTCAGAGTTAAACCGCGGACAAACAGACGGACGGACGGACATTATAAACATTGTAGCACCTAATTTAGTTGTATTTTTTAATTATTGTATTGGACAATTGTGAATTTCCTGATCTAATGAAATATAGTAAAATAATGCCGTTATAATAATAATAATATATATCCTGGGACAACTCACACACGGTCATCCGATCCCAAACTAGGCAGAGCCTGTACTATGGCAACCAGACAACTGATAAACATACTTATATATTTCTAAATACATACATATTATACACAAATTACACCCAGACACAGAACAAATGATCATGCTCATCACACAAAGATTTGTCCTGAGTGGGAATCGAACCCACGACCTCCGGTTAAGCAGTCAGGGTCACTAACCACTCGACCAACAGGCCAGTCACTTTAAATCGAGTACTTCAGTTACTTCAGTTATTTAAATCGAGTACTTCATACCCAACTAATTATGGACCCATATCAATGCTACCTACATTTAGCAAAATTTTTGAGAAACTTATAAAAATCAGATGCAGAGATATTTTAATAAACACAATTTGTTACATAGTAAACAGTTTGATTTTAATCGGGGTCGTTCAACAACTGTTGAACTTTTAGGACACATTTATAATGCATGGGATGATAAATGCGATGCTTTGGGCATTTTTTGCGATTTGTCAAAGGCATTCGATTGTGTTCTCCATGAGAAATTAATCAGGAAACTTCACTACTGCGGAGTCCGGGACGCCTCGTTTTTTTTTTTTTTTTTAAGG
>NDFZ01003447.1:2110-23816 GCA_002192655.3 Mamestra configurata
TTCCGATGATGTAAACGGGATAGTGCTATTCGCTATGTATAGCTCCGTCTCCCTCTTGGAGCGGTTTCATGATCGTTTTAAGACTTCATAGTAGGGCCCCTGGTCCTTTCTTGTCTGAAGGTTACACTGGCGAAAGTGTTCTCAAAGCGACAATTTTTTATTAAGACTTCGAATAAGAGATCGATCGGAACAAGTCATAAAAAACGCGGAGGTACTCCATCGACCTTACCGAAAAAAAAATGGGGAAGTCATTATCATCATTGTTTTGTCGAAATTCCAATTTATTCGGCTTCAGTTCAACGTGTCTTCCTCTTCCATACTTTTTCTGCAAGTCGTCGTGACATTTGTCACCAACTTTATAGACGTACAGATCTATTATACGGTCCGTCCATTCCTTTCATAGGTGTAATACTTATTTAAACTGCTTTTATTGTGACAACTGTATTAAAATCCAGAAATACACTTTGTTTTCAATAATGACAGTTGTCATGCTTTGAGGGGTAAATAAAACGGCAATAATAATTACACTGTAGAGCACTCTTAAGCCGATCTCGACCCTATTTGTTCAATTGTGCGCAAGTGTAGTGTCAGGTGGCCCTTTGACTGTGCTTTGTGTCAAATCAGAGAGGAGGATAGTGGATTATTATCACCAAAATTTGTTGTTTCTTTAAGGTTTTTGTTCACGATCATCATTGAGAGCTTTTCATGTTTTCTGCAATTCATCATTAAATCTTACTCTTGCCGATGTCCCAAATTAGTTAAGGTCGGCGGAACATGTCTTCTTGTTTTTCGAAGTATCTCGTAATTCATCATCATCTCCACAGTCATCCTGTTTATGGCCTATATTACCTTGTTTTTAATAATGACAGTTGTCTTGCTTTCTTGAGGGGTAAATATAACAGCAATGATAATTACACTCGGACCCTATTTGTTCAATTGTGCGCAAGTGTAGTGTCGGGTGGTCTTTTGACTGCTCTATGTTAAAGCAGAGCGGATGATCGTGTATTATTGTCATCACATTATGTTGTTTCTTTTAGGACATTTTCATGGTTATCATTGAGCTTTCCTGTTTTCTGTAAGCCTTCGCTATTATCATCATCATCCATCATCACTCTCATGTCTTGAATTATTTGGCGTTCATGCAACATGTTTTATTATTCTAAACGTCCCTTTGTGTCGTTATCTGTACAGTCACCTCCTTTCATTCAATTCTTCATCGATTTCATTCATATTAATTAATAATCTTGAATAGGTAACCATTATTCGATTTTTTCACTTTGAAACCTACATATTCCTGTGTCGTATCAGGGTCCATAATTGGACTTAGCTATAAGCCTTTATGCAACATCTAAATAAACACTATAACTCAAAATAAAATTTAATGAATAGGCAATTTTATTTCTGGTAGACTAAAAATGTTGTGCAACAACTGCCATCTACAGTTACTGCATTTTTAACCTCAATATCGACTGCACATCCTTTGAAAAAGGTTATTTTTTACTCTATTTAAATTTACGGCTCGGTTGAAACACGTGCGCTTCACCTTCTAGATAAGATTCTCAAACTGACAGCCACTTACATCCTTTTGCCGCTCACATCTATCAACTGATCTATGTTCTAACATCTGCAGTATAACTGATAGTTTTCCTCTAATCAAATGTAAAGTAGCATGTAAGTTACAGCCGATTAGTGTCTAAATGATAATCACGCTAATTAGTGAAACACGTACATATCTCCAACTAATTGGCATACTGCATTTAAATGCTGACATTCTTATCTTCTTCGTTTAGCACTAGAATCTTGTCTAGATTATGTTTAAAATTTTGTTTGGCTATGTTAATGATGATTGCATTCGTTGTTTCATTGGCTTTGTTATTTAGTTTCGGTTCTTTATTTATTAACCCCTGTTCGTGAGTTTTTTTTAATAACCCCTAAGCTTTAGAGTAATATAAATCCGTTCAATCGGATTGTAGCTCGTCGCTTCCTCCCTTCTGTATTTTTTGTATGTTGTAGCTTGCTTTGTCTTAATCGTATTCAGTCGTTTTCTATGCTTCTTCTTTAGTTAACATTTTTTTCTTTTCGACTTCTTACGTGCATTTTCTTATTTTTAGACCGTTCCATCAAATCTCTTTCTCAGTCTCATTCTGTCATAAATTTGGCTGATCTCTCTACATTTTTGACAACTTTTTGACATTGTCAACTAGTTGAGATTGCACCTAAATTTTGAACGTTATTAATTAAGGGAATTCCTTCTAGTTCTTAGTTAGGATTTTCTTTGTCTGTTTTGAGAGCTTTTGTTCCATGTAAGCAAAAATATTAAACTGCATAGCTAGTATTTTATGGGTACTTGTGCTAAATGAATGCAGTGCTGATTTAATATTTTTATTAGCACACATACCCTTCCTACTATTAATATCCATTCAAGCCCCACATTTCATTTCTATTCACGCACAACTAAGCCAACATTCGTTGGGGGGCGCGCGAATTTGTTTAAAATGAATTTACATATTTATTTGCGTTTATTAAAGTGAAATAAATTTGATGTCTCAATGTGCCCCCTTGCCCCTTATGGGTCACAATTAAACCCATATGGACTTATGGGATTCTGGTTTATGTTAGCTACACCTGTTAGAGTTGTTATTTAAATAAAATATGGAGTTATTTAAATTGAGAATGAGGATTAATTTTTAGTGGCTTTTAATTCTGATTTTGATGTAGCAAGAAATTATTTTGAAATTGGTATCAATAAAATTAGCTAGGAACTGGATTAAGTATGTTATGTCGATCAAACATTAAAATAGTTCTGTTTTACTGTTAAAATTAAGATAAGTGTCTATAAAATGGTTTGCCTATCTTATGTTACTCGTATAAACAAATTAATAAGCTTAATAATCTGTAACAAGTTGTGTCAGCTTGGTTTTATATACAGGGTGTTCTAGAAGTGCGTGGTCATATTTAAGGGTGTTGTTCTGTAGATACAGAAAACATTCAGAAAAAATATCATAGTAAAAAAATATTGACTTATATTAAAAAATCCGACTCCAAAAAACGACTAAAAACTTAAGAGAAAAAACACTTTTCAGGCTGTCTGATGCAGTTAGTGGTGTTTATTTTAGTTCATCCACAAATTCGATGCCACCGACTGCATCCACTGCTTGAAGAGTATTTTTTTTTTTTACTTTTAAGACATTATTAGAGGTCGATTTTTTGTAAAAAGGAACTTACTTCTTCATATCCCTTCTCACCGCACCGGGTTTTTGTCTAATTCCTACGCTATTTCTACAATTAAACTCTGGAATATGCTTCCCCTTGACATCAAAAAGGCGGAGTCAAAATTTTCCTTTAAGCGTAAAATCCGAAAACACTACTTAAAAGCTTGTCATTCTTAGTCGTTCTTCGTCATGATTACTATGAATTCTCTTAATCGGTATGATTATTATATATCATATTTATTAGTTTATTATTTTAGCATATATATGTATTTTATTAGTATTATATATATTATCTGTATATTCTTTCCGAAATGTTAAAATTCAATTTTGTATCTTAATTTTATTTATTGTACACCTACCACAGTATAGTCTTTATAACCCAAAGGTTGACTGGTAGAGAATGCCTTGATGCATTAAGTCCGCCCATGTACCACTATTGTACATAAAGTTTAAATAAATAAATAAAAGCAAAGATTTTACACTGTTTCTTTACTCTATAGTAGCTGCAGAACACCATCCTTAAAATGACCACGCACTAACGGAGCAATCAGCCGTTAAATTCGTTTAATCAGCGGCTTTAATGAAATTCAGCCAATGCGTCTAATACAACGTTTAATGAAAGGGCTGGCAGATGTTTAGGCTGATCTGAATAAGGTAATCGTGTGACGAAAATATATTAAATTAATTAATATTTAATATATTCTTGGGAATTCTGAATTCAAACAACATTCAATTTCAACATTCTAACCTCGAATATTTCTGTCTGTAGGGCTTAAAGGCGCCTTACATGAATTAATAGAAGAATAGAATAGATAACTTTTATTCGACACAGACCCAACACAACGGCAACAAACACATAGTAAAAAATTAAAAACAATAATATAGGTAATATAACAATGATACAGTAAACCTGTGCTGAGCGTGGCCATACCGAAAGGGTTACCATCTCAGCATATGCTGAGCGTCAGACACCCAGCACTGGTTTTCAGTAAAGTTGGCACCCTGCAGTGACACACGGACGTGGGTAAATAAAATAGGTAACATAAAAAAATAAATTTGAGATAATCGTGACATGTTTGGTATCAAGAATAGAATGGAATGAATAGAATTGCCTGACGGGAGCTAAGTTTGCTCACTCTAGCTCCTGTCATACCATTCTTACCCAACCTATCCGTGTCGGGGTGCCATAAGCTCCCTGTGCCCTATGTTCTGCTACTTGGCTAGGCAAGTCATTAAATGTTATGGCCTCACGTCATTTGCCGTTGATTAAATGACGCCGTTCAATGAATAGGCTAAGCCGCCAACTAAACGGTTGATTAAGCTAGTTGTATGTGACATATAGGTATACTCCCAGTATTATGTCATTCAAATTTCTTTAATAGTATTTTTTCTGAACCATGTATAATTTGGTCTCAAGGTAAAGGATATATCAAAAGAAATCCCACGAAAAGGCGCCGATAAAAATATTCTACAAAGATTAAAGCTCCAGAAAATACAACCACAATTCACATCACGCAAAAGAATTATTACAAAACGTACTTAAAATCTTATCGTGCGCACAATATATTAAAACAATAATTCACACATCACAACCAATCAGATTTAAAACAACTATAAATCTGACCGCTTCAGATGATACAAAATACAAAATAATTTTCACACAAAAAAACTTGACTATAAAATACATAAACATATTGAAGCGGCCAACTGAAACTTCCTTTCATTACTGACTTCCTTCAATTAAAATAAATCCACACACAAAATTAACATACCTTACACACTTAAAATGCCACAGCGATTTTAATGCATACCCAAATATGCCTGATCTCCCTTGCCCCTTACACCCAAACAAAAATCTCCAACAAATGAAGATGTTTGTCAAATCATACGGATCTTTTTACGCTGGACGTTTTAAGTCTCGAGGAATATCAAAGACGACACAGTGTCTTTAATGGGTATACGTATTTCACCTTGTAAAAGGCGCCGAAATGCGCCGGAGTCGTTTATCTAACTGAAATTAAGAACGAAAACATTTTAAACGAGCCATAAATTTTTCTTAGGTGAGTGCTTTCTTTTGGTGTTGCCAGCTGTTGTGTTTGGTTTTGCGGTTAAAGTTATCTTTGTTTTATATTATAAAATGTAACTTTTCTGTTTTACATTATAAATAGTATGTGCGCCGCAATTTGGCAAAATATGCAAAGTCGCGTTTCAGATGTAATCAGCATAGTGTTTTTATGTTATCTGTGGTCATTTCTGCTTTGAGACTCAGCCTATCGCAGTTCACTAGTAAGAAAGGCTTTTGTATAAAAAAAAATAACCTCTTTAATGGGACGAAGCTTTTTTTCTGAATTTTTCTAATTGTTACAATGTACAAAATTCAACCAACTAACATACCCATAATTTCACGGAATTATCCCTTAAACTACTAAATCCACGAGGACCTGGCAACACTGATCCGGATAGATGCGCAGGCGCCTCTCGTATGCTCGCCTTCCATTAGCGCGTTTGAATTTAGAACGCGCCGCGATTGGCCGGCGGAGGCAATGAATCATGGCGCCGGCGCTGAGACGCTACACAGGATGCTGTGTTTAGATTGTAGATTAAACTTTAAGTTGGTTGTTTTAATAACAATGGTTTTAGGTATTTGGTGACTTTGAATATATCCTGAAAAGTGATAAATTTCAAACTTTAATTTTAGATTTTCAAAGATTGAATACCTTAGGCATTATCTACCAGTCAACTTTCAGAAGGTGCAGAAACAAATAGTGGTAGGTGCAATACTAAGAGAAAAATAAGGTGATTAATGTTTATTTAAATAGTACTATAATTATATAATCTAATAAAATATACACAAATGAATAAACAAAATACAACACGAACATGCTCAAACAATAAGTACAAATAGATGATTGGAAAACATTAGCTATAGTAGGCGCCAGATAAATGTGGAATAAAGTATATTGACCTTTCCCTAATAACTGTTCATAGGTACCTGAACAATTAAATATGAATCGTTTTTCATTATTAGACAATGTTAAGGATCACGAGAGATGATGATTCGGGACANCGAATAAACGAAATACAACACGAACATGCTCAAACAATAAGTACAAATAGATGATTGGAAAACATTAGCTAGTTAGTTATTTCTGGTTTTAGTGATTAAAATGCTGTTGATGTTACTAGATTTGCGCAATGTAGATAAAGTGGGCTATTCAATTAACCAGGGGTCGATAGAAATGCAGGGGTGAATAAAAACGAAACATTGATTCTAATTTTCACGTAATTTANTTCTGGTTTTAGTGACTAAAATGCTGTTGATGGTACTAGATTTGCGCAATGTATATAAAGTGGGCTATTCAATTAACTAGGGGTCGATAGAAATGCAGGGGTGAATAAAAACGAAACATTGATTCTAATTTTCACGTAATTTAAATATGGTTTACAGCAATGCAGAACTCTAATTTTTTAATCTTTTATTTTTTTAATGGATGCTTTGTGAGAAACCTTTAATATGTAAGTATTAATGTGAAAATCCCAAGACAAGTTTCTTTTTTATTGACCCTTGCATTTCTATCCACCCCGTTTTACGGCAACACATAATAATCCGGCCAAGTGTGAGCCATCGAGCGCATCGTTTTTGTTATGAAAATCAAGGCACTTGCTTGCACTTGTGTGGATTTTTTTTTTGTATTGCAGTACTTATCCTTCAAGTATCACAACAATGCATTGTCACAAATGTCTCTTAGCCTACCTAGCAACTTTTAATATAATATTTCGTCATTAAATACAGACTTTTTCGAACTTTGGTAGCTATTCGAAACTTCCCAACCAGTAGCACTAACACCCTGTATACACCGTATGAAAATAACATGAAACTTCGCGCGTGTACCGAACAGTGACACGCCATTATATCATACTCGTTGAAATGCAACATCCATCATTCATAGAATACGGCGCTATTTGTTAGAGGTCCTGCCAAAACTGGATGTACGACTAAAGTGGGTTGACATGTGTTGGGTGTATTAATGTATCGGACGATCAGTATTTTTTTTTTCATTACATGGCGCCCCAAGACTTCCAAATGGAAGGAAAGTACCTTAAATTCTGTAGTTAGAAAAATTAAATTATTATTATTATTAAAAATTAATTAATTAATATTTTTTAATTTTTTTTTATACAATTTGGGTTTGCTCTTGACTCTAGTCTAGGTCATAAATGACAGAGACAAAGTCGACGATGGAGCGAGCTTACCCAGGCTTAATATTATAAAAAGGAAAGATTTGTATTTTGGAATGTAACGAATAAACTTAAAAAACTACTGTCCCGATTTGAAAAATTCTTTCAGCAATGGATAGCTACATTATCAGCGAGTAACATAGGCTATATTTTATCCCCGTACTCCCACGGGAAAGGGGACTATAACACTGACGTCCGCTAGTCATTTAAATTTTAAAAACATTACGAACTGCACTCAAAGAATTTCAAATAATCGCCTTGGGAACCGAACCTGCAAAATGTGAAAAATAAAAAAAGCTTATTTAAAGTCAAAGTCAAAACGTTTATTTCAATTAGGCCATTAAACGGCACTTTTGAACGTCATCGTTTACAGTTCAGTTAAAAATAATAGAATTACATTAATAAAGTGTCTACTGTCCATTCGGAAAGGTAGATTCTTATGGAGAAGAACGGACAAGAAACTCCATAGTTACTCTTTTCAAATAATGATTTACAAAATTTGGTATACAAAAATTAATTTAATATTATGTGAGGACGATGCACCCAGAGTATGCTACTTATAAGAACAAAGTATCACCAGTAGAGGTAAACTTATTCATTTTCTAAAGAAATTTAGGTAAATGGTACTCACATATTTACAAACATTGGAACCATTAATTAAACAGTGTGTGAGTCAACAGAAAAATAGAAACACAAAAAAAGGAACAGTATATCTATAAAGTTAATACATAGATCAACCAGTTGGATTTTGTCTACACCCTTGATTGTCCTATGGAGCAGGACCAGCATGTTTCCAAGCATTCTTATCCTGAATGTAATCTTCTAATTTGTAATATGCTTGTTTACAAAGTGTACTTTTAACATAAGTTTTAAATTTTCCTTCATTTAGTTTTAATATGTCAGAAGGTATCTTATTGTAACATTTAACACAATACCCCATGAAAGAACTGTGGACTTTAGCTAATCTAAAAAATGGTTGATTCTTTTTCACTGTACCGATCGAAAAGCTCAATCATATAAATTTATTTCTTTCAAAATAACATAGCATCTAAAATAAAAGGAAGACCATGAAATTTAACATTAAATTTAAAATTGATATTTTGACTAGGTACATTCTCTTCTTATGGAAAGCGATGATGTGCTTGACGCTTGCTAAAAGTAACCTATTCACTATAAGACCCCCAGGTTGTAGCTATCAGGAAACACAGACTACCGTAGGATATAATAATAAAACAAATAATATACTTATAAATAAAATTCTAGAATATTCAGCCAAAAAAATTAAAGCAAATCCACCTCTTCTATATTCAATACTCCTTAGCTGCACGCGCACTGAAAGTATTTTTGGAAAATTTGTGCGTACGAGTGTGAGTTTTATTGAAGAGCCCTTTGGCTTAATAGCTGCACGGGTCTATGTTCAAGGTTAAGCAACGCTTACGGGGTCTATCTATGGATGAGTGATCATTCAGGACATACCGGGACATAGGAAAGCACCTTAAGCTGTTTGTTCTCTGCCAGGGTTGCGGAATTTGTTCTGCCAGGGTTGCTGGTGCTGGTGTCTGTACAACTCAGGTTCATTCAGCTGCATTCGGTGAATTTCTTTGATCAAATTGCTCACATCCCACACTCGAGTGAGATGTTTTCGTCCCTTAAAAAACACATATTTATAATGATAAATATTTTATTTCAGACCCACAAGGTCCATATGTTGATAGTAAAAACCACACTTTATATATAACACTGAAACGACTGACACCTACGTATTCAGCCGTATCCAGTGGGCCAGCATGGAGCTGTCCCACCTAGCACACAATACACTCATTTATGATAATCGTAAATTCAGAGATCACGTGTTAACTACAAATACCATTTTTAGCTAAAAAGATATTATTATTATTATAAAGAGATCACGTCATCACGGAACACTTACATATTATAATATGATTCCAAACATATTCAGTGTCGTATCTCTTCGAGTTCCACAAAAACGATACCAATATACATTTATCAGTATTTGAAAAAAAAAAATAACAAAGAACGTTTACTAAACATAAGACCTAAATTGCGAGTCGATATCGCTTTTATATCGTAAAATAAAACGGACGAAGCCAATAACACACATACACTTAACTTTATTTTTTACTCTCAATCCAGTTTGATGTCATCAATCTCTGGTCATTTACCAAAACAGTCATCCATTGTGACCTTTAAAGTCTCACAAATATTTAAGATTACATTATCTTTACCCGTCTCTACAAGGAGGTCTGGCATTATCAAAAAGTTTACAACCAGAAAGACACACTTCAACATTCATACCAACCTTTATTCCAATATCTTAAAGTTGTCAACCCAATGATCCAACGGTAAAGAAGTCTTGGTATAAAACATATCGTTGCGCGTGAGTGACCAATCACAAGGCGAAGCTCGGATTCCAAATTTGAAATTCTTGACGTACCAACGGCGCCATCTTTTTTCGGTATTTTTTTAATTGATTTTCTGGAACGAAGAGTATGTTGGTAAGTTGTTATTGATTGGTTTTATAAGCCTTGTAAAATTTAACTCAGACCGCTTAATGAGCGTAGCATTTAAAGTAAGTGAATCACATCCAATTAGAACAAGCAATAAGCATTTTTAAATAAAAAAAATTGTCCTGGAACCCACAAGTTCCCTGTCTAAAGGCGACTAAAAGCCGTTAACTCTTGGGAAAACTTTCATTGTGCGTACAGCTTAGGAGTGGAATTCCCAGCCGAACTCTGTGTTTCCTGATAGCTAAAACCTGGGGTCTTTAAGTTAAAGAGTGAATAGGTTGCTTCTAGGTAACTACTAAGCGTGCTCCATCGTCGACCACATCATCTTTTTCCATCAGGTGAGATTGTGGTCAAGCAAACGCAAGCATATCAATAATAATTTAAAAAAAAAACAAATCTTCTTTATTGCCAATTTAATTGCTGATGCCAATAAGTCTTAAGTTTTTTGATACTTCAAATAAAGCAATAAGTCTAGTGCCTATTTCACATAGACACGTGAAAAAAAAGATATCCGTGCCTTTTTTTTGTCAACTGAAATGTTAAAATTCAATTTTAAATCTTATTTTTATTTATTGTACACTTACCACAGTATAGTCTTTATAACCCAAAGGTTGACTGGTAGAGAATGCCTTGATGCATTAAGTCCGCCCATGTACCACTATTGTACATAAAGTTTAAATAAATAAATAAATAAAGCAAAACGTGCATGAATAGAAAAATATTTTTTGGTTTCCATACTTAATATTAAAAATGCGAAAGTAACTCTTCACTTTTGTTTGTTACCTCCGGCTAAACGTTGGATGAAACTTGGCTCCAAGTAGACCATGTCCTGGAAAGGATTTACATCCCGGGAGAATTTTCCCTTGGGATAATTTTCGATTTAACGCGGACGAAGCCGGTGGCAGAACCTATTGTTTGTTCTAAAGCAGTGCATCTCAATCGCAGGTCTTCGGGCTTCTAATCTTACACCGCCTTCGACGAAGATTAAATCTGTACTCACTGAAATCCGCGAATGCAAACCAAACTTACCGGTTACCCTCGCGAGAAACGATTGGTACTGGCTTTCTCAAAGTTTTCTCAGCTTTCAACGATTCTTCTAGATTGGAACAGTTGTCGGTTGAGTTAGTTGTTTCTGATCTTATCAATGAGACTTCATCTAAATACAAAGTGATCATTGTTGCGTTCATTTGTACGGCAATTCTGATCGCGTCGTCCCGTCGACAGACGACCTTGGTTTTGAAGTAGACTGCTTTCAGTAGTCAGTTAGTATTTTTTTCGATACAGCAATTTGCGACTCCTCATCATTTTCCGACTTCATTTGAATCATCAAATTCTACCGTTATTGCTGGCGCTGCTTCGGAGCCTATTTTATTTATTTAAAACTTCATGCACACACGGAGGGCTGACTTTGTCCTAGGCATTCTCTAGCAGTCAATCAAGGGTGCTTTAAACATGGCAAATATCCTTTCCAATAATGAAGTTCTACATCAACAAGATGTATGGGATATATTTTTTAAAACAATATCCACCGATAACGAACCGTAAAGCAAGTTTGAGCACCGCTTCCCCGTGGTACAAGCAGCGCAAATATTGACGCAACTTATAATTGGATGTACAGCCAACGAAGATGCTTGCAAAGCGAGATTTTTTAATTTTTTGCTCCTCTCCCCTTTTAGTTGGGGTATACAGGAGTGAGATGATTGGTTGCCAATATTGGAACAAAATATTGTAAAAGTATTCTTTGTTTGTGCGTTGGAGGGCCTCCCACAAGGTGGACCGATGACCTGGTGAGGGTTGCGGGAATCCGCTGGATGCGGACAGAACCAGTTAGTGAGGCCACACTGGTCCAGTGATGGACTTAAACGTCTCCCAGGAGTTCTAAGTCCTGCAGTGGACGTCTGCCAGCTGCAATGTAGATGAAGAAAATATTAGTGATATAGATTCCAGTTTCCACCAAGCCTGCTGCAAGCTGGTTAAGCATCCGGTTGCTCTGTAAATACAAATGCTTAACTGTACAGATATGAAACCAGCTCCTGGTTTCTGAAAACCATTTTTTCTGTTCTTCTTCTTTATCGTTCCCTCACTGCTCGATCGCGACCACATAGGAGGCGCCTCCAAGTCATGTTTTTTCTGTTACTTGGTAACTTAATTTTAACAAACTTTTTTTTCCTTTTGACTTGACGAATGTTTAGTTTTAACTTCTTGCAACTTTAAACTTTGCATACATAGTTCCGCTAACTCATTGGTGGCCGCGGTGCGAGACTGGGACAACAGCCCTTTTCATCAAAGGTGGCAGTCCTACCATACGCCGATAACATGATTCGCGGCATCTAAGTTTGCATTTGTCATGTTTTTGCAATTGATTTTGTATTATTTACTTTAATTTATGTGTGCTATTTGGATTTTAATCTGGCAATAAACAATTTCATTTCATTTAAATTAGAATCAAAATTCAAGTCGTGTCGTTCCACCTCTTGTTTTCCTTATTAATTATACGTACACGTCCTACACAACACAGAAGCCATTTTCCAATCCTAACACAACAGCCATGTACTGCCCGAAGGTGCGCTTGACCATCAAAACATGTCGCTCTAAGCCTTTGTTTTTGTTGAAACAAAACATGCACTGTTTGTGTTCAATAGGGATTTACTCTACCTGTGTGGTTGGCCTTTTAACTTGGTGTTATGTATGTATGTAAATTGTCTGGTAGGTATGTAAGTTATGTGATGTAGGGAAAATTTAAGAGCATGTGTTTATTAACGGTCTTGCTTAAATTTCCAGACAGTAATTTAGTTGAAATTCTGATGTTAATTGGTCGTTTGTCTGCTCTGCTTTCGTTGTCTCCCTCTCTCTATTCATACGGATGGATCTAAATTGTTGACTAATATTTTAAACTTGGTTTACGTAGCTTCATCCATTAATTCATATTGCGTTCGAAAACAGTCCAGTATGGAACAGAAACATGATTCTTCGAAAAACATTTTGTGTTGCATTGATACTGAACGATTCTTTAGGTTGTTATGAAGTTGCTCGGCTGCAGCTGACGTTAAGTACGCTTGCAATGAAAATCTAAAGCTGGGCTAGTAAAGTCTTCAAAGTCAGACCTTTGCCTTCTTTTTAATCGACTTCAAAAAAAGGAGAAAGTTCTCAATTCGGTTTTTTTTGTAAGTTTGTTTGTTACCTTATAACTCCGTCATTTATGAACCGACTTGAAAAATCTTTTTTTTAAGTGAAAGGATATACTTTCCGGTTGGTCTCATAGACATTTCATCAAAATAGGTTCAGTAGTTTGGTTTTTAAATCAAAATAGCTGGAAACACATGTCACCCAAGTAAACGAAATTGCGTATTTTGCTTTCCTGTGACTTTCCAGTGGTGTTGTTAGGTGTGGGGTACCACTTAAAAGTTAAAAATAAAAAACGTTTTTCCAAAAAAATACAACCGACTTCCAAATAAAAAAAAAAACACTACAAAGTATAAAATAACTTTAATTTCGGCAGTCCGTGTTAAAATACGAAGAAACAGGTTGAATGTTTTTGTAAAAACGCTTTATTTAAACAAAAATTTAAGATCATGCTTCCTTATCACTCATTTTAATCTGAACTTGCATGGAACTCCTAATGAAAGCTGATAATACTTTTTCCACATTCTAACCAAAACCCCCTTGTTTCAGCTACATCTGCCTGACCGGGTGTATTACCCGCGCGGAGAAAGCCGGCACGGCTCGGGAGAGCATTCAGACCCTGCTGACGGTCTGCGCAGACCTCTGTCATCCATGTGAGATTGATGCTGTAAGTGTTCACTTTCATTTCCTCAAATCTTTAAATGTTTATTGCAATCTATAACTGTACATATACTGTTACTGTACCCTGTCGGCCGCAGCAAAATGCTGCATGTTTCAATCCGCTGCGTAAGAGAGATTGTATCTAAAATTTGCCTGACTCTTCATAGAACATAATACCTGACTGATAATTGAACAAAGTACATTAAGGTCATAATGAATTATGCGACATATTTCGTACTTTGAATAAATCATTAACAGTATTGCACTTTTATTTCTGACTGTACTTGCGTCATTCGACGTTAAGGGAATAAAAGCGAGGATGAAATTAAATGCTTGACATAGAGGAAATAAAAGCGAGATGAGGGTCATACCGCTCGACGTAAAGGGAACATATCGATAGTTCAGAAAACTAGCAAGAGTAAAAAAAAGGGCATACTGGAAACGTGCTTTTCTTTTAGTTGGTATTACTTCTCGGTGCTGCTCTCTTGCTGATTGACGGCATCATTTTAAATAACAGTCACAGGCTTCACTGAAGAGAAATCATTAATTCACTTAAGTTCGTTATGATAATCTTCTTCTAAGTGTATCGATGGTAAATACGGTTATAGTAGTATGTACCTATCAGGTTTATTTTAAATGCTTTGCATGGTACAAAATATCGTATTTATAGCATAAAGGCGTAGCCATCACAAAATGTTGTACTTCAAGCGTAAACTGTGGCATTATGTAGAGGCATGCGGAACAGTGTGTGAAGTCCCCTAACTTTCATTGAAAAGAAAGGATCTTCCGACAAGACGGGCGTTGTATCTGGTGGGCAACTGCCTGATGGTTGATGTTGACCGTATGCGTTCAGATCAAGCGGCGAAGTTTGATAGTGCGTTGTAGGAGTTGTGTGACGGCAGGTCTTTTTTGTAGTTCGAATGTGACAGTTCTCATGCCGCTACAGCATTGACAATACGTATTTCAAAGAGGCCAAAATCCTACAAAATATAAACTTAACACTTGTCTTTCAGGGCTCTGAACGCATTTGCGCGATCCAGTCCCTCCGCTGCGCCCTTGGCACGGGCGTTGTCGGCTCCCGCGCAGAATTCTGCATGCTGTTCGCACAAGGGGCCGGGTTGGAGCACAGCGGCGGCTTCGTGCGGGCTGCCCGCACCGCGCATCTGCTGCGGGCTCTGGCTGAGCTTGACCATATGATTGTGCAGGTTAGTGACTTAAGTTAGGGAGTATATTCTCCATGGTGTGTTCTGGTGAGTTCTGCATGCTGTTCGCGCAAGGGACCTGGTTGGAGCACAGGTACGGTATCGTGTGGCTGCCCGCACCATGCGTCTGTTGCAGGCGCTGCCTGGCTGAGCTCGACTAAATGATTGTGCAGTTGAGTTTAGTCATAAGAGAGAAGTAACTGATGATAACACAATTCAAAATCCCTGTCCAGACGAGAATAAGAGCTGTGACGATCTGACGACTGCAGATTTAGGAATACTTGCAGACTGCAGAATAGAATAGAATACTATTTATTATATACACCATATAAGTTACAGAACACACACAGAGAAACACAGATACAGGTTTAGGACTTGAGTGTCTTTAGTCACCAGATGATAATAAAATTTACTTCAGAATATGAGCTCCTTTAGCATTTGAAGCTGATGCGCCTTAATAGAACCTACTGATTGGTTAATCTTTATCACAATTTCAGCTTATTATTCTCTCGTCAATAAAAAGTATCCGCTTCACATTTCAACAAATCAGAAAACCATTCACTTCCAAATCACCTTTCACAAGCACAAACCCTCGATCTCCGCAGAACAAACTAACAGTACCTATAAAAAGGCGGTCCGCCGACAAATGAGTGGAGGTCACAGAGCTCGGAATGTCGGAGTGCAGAGAACGTAACTACCCCGTTGCTGACGGCCGCAGGCGCGACTGTCGAGCAATAAGTGTTTTTGGGTTTTTCCATAAGGAATTTCTCAGTGCAGCTCAGAGTTTAAGTTGGCTGTGGGTATCCATGCCTCGGAAAAAACGTAAATTTACGTTGATACAGACTAGAATACGCCCGAAACTACGGACTTTGGTTTTAGAGTAGCCCCCCTGATCCCTTTCCGGTTGTGTCGGATGCCCATCCCATCGGACTGTTTGCACCACACTTGTGCACTATAATATCTCGCACTTGGCTAATTTAAACGTTCTGGCATTATTTTCACTGTATGTTTCCTCTTTACTTCCCGTTCACTGCCATCGACTCACCCTGTGAGTTCACGTTAATTTTATTCCAGTGCCAGTGACTCACTTGGCGAGTCCAACGTGACATGTATGCGGCATCCGCGATGACATCATGAAAATCGTAGTGGCATTGAACGTGTTAAGTTAAGAGTAAATAGTTAAATTCTAGGCAAGCGAGCTCCATCGTCGACCACATCATCGCTTTCCATCAGATGAGATTGTGGTCAAACATTAGCCAAAAGACTTATTGTGAGGGGCTCAACTAACAAACAACTTTAACAATTCAAAAGTACCTGTTAATGGTTTATTTGAAATAAATGCTGTGACATTCACTTTGAAAATTGACCAGGGGTCCTTATCTCTGGAACTACTTCGCCTAAAACAAAAAAAAAATACAGACATTCTATAGTTATCTGGTAGGTAACAGGAAAACGAATAAGGAGTCCATGGTTTTAAAATAACATGTTAAAAAATATGTTCCTCTACGCTATGAGATCAAAACCCCCATTGTATAGTACTCATAAGTTTTGACAACGCCACCTCGAATTGCCGCCTTGTCTCTTCCAAACTCTATGGCAGAGGTAATAAAATATTCCGAGCGCTTCTGTTAGAAAGCATATTTGTTCGGTCCTTAATTAACTGGAGTATCATTGCGTTGTTTGCTGAGCATACAGGGTAAACGATGAGTGCGGTGTGCGGTAGCTGTCAGAGCTACGATGTGCTACGGATTGGACAGGGGATCGATGTTTTAAGATTTATTGCTAAGGCCATTTGTATATGTCGCCGGAAAATGGCAAACGCCGTAAAATTGTAAAATATCGCGTGAAATTGTTAACTATTAATTCTAAATAAAACACGGACATATTGGAAACTATTGAATTTGGATTGAGTTTATTGTATACTAGCGGACGTCACGCGGTTTCACCCGCGTAGTTCCCGTTCCCGTGGGAGTACGGGGATAATATATAGACTATGTTACTCGCTGATAATGTAAAAATTATTTCAGCAATGGATATCTATCCATTGCTGAAATAATTTTTCAAATGGTTCAGAAGTTTTTAAGTTTATTCATTACAAACACACAAAAAAAATCCTCTTTTTAATATTACTGTAGAAGACAGTACAAGTAAATTTTAATTTAATTAAAATTAATTACAATCTTACGGAGTCTGCAATTTTCCGGTGACATATGTGTGATGAAGATGGCCAACAGACGGTGCAATTTTTAATGGCCTTCATTTTTAAAGGAAACAAAATAATGTTAGACGTTTATGTGATTCGATTATTTTCTGACTGTTGGGGGTTCCTTTCGAATTAATAACGTTGAATTTTACATGTGTGGAAATCTTAAAGATTCTTACGTGCTTTTTGTTTGCGGAAGATTGAGGGAGGAAAATACTTAAAGAGAGCTTTAAAGTTTCCATTGGCGGGATTTCAGTTTTTGGCATATCATGTTTCTCTTCCAAAATTCGATTCTCGATCACTTTTGTACAGTCAGCGACAAAATAAGATGAGCATCTAAAAGTTCCAAAACTCATCAACACCTTATTACAAAAAAAGTCACTGGAATAGCTTTGGCCTCAGAATTCGGTTATTTTTCATTTTTCTTAAAAATAAACTTCTGCAGTCGAAAAGTTCGTATATGTTTTCGAAATATTTCTTTTATGTACTCCTCTCTTATTAGCAAACTACTGGGGACGACAGTTAATTCCAAACAGAATTCCTGCTTTATCCATAAAATATGTTATTAATTGAATTTATAGTTAACTGCGTTGAACACAGTCAAAATTGCACGACTTGACCCGACCAGTATTGACATAGTTTCTATAATATTTAAAACGTCCTAAATAATAACAAAAAAAAAGTCGGTGAACTAGAACTGGAATATCAATTTTATAAAAGTTAATTGAATTTTGTAATATTAATTTGTTTACTGCATTTTGTGGCCAAAGCTGTTCAGTGACCATGATGTTTTAAGTCTTGACGACTTGATTCTCTGTACTTGCTCATCGAATATTGTCGCTGAATGTACATCTGTTTTATTCGCGAATATCGGATATTATTTCTCTTTTTTTGTGGTTTCCTCAGCAATTTAGTGAAACAATTTTTTTCCGTTCCACGTTAGCTTTAATCTTACTCGTTATCTTTACTTTTTAAGTTAATTCCTCGTAGCTCTCCTGTAAATCGCCACATCCATCATTCCAATATCCCCTGTACCTGTTCCACAAGGTACACATAGTACTAGTGGCTCGTTTCACGTTACTCGTATACCCACTACTTAGGGCTACCGGACTCTTCGCAAGCCGAACGCATGCACTTTGATTTGGAGCCGCATCGCTTTGTTTGCATTGATATTCAGCTGCATGCTGATCTTTGTGGGTAATCTGTGTGTATTGGACGTGTGTTTCGTCATTTTTTTGGGGAGATTATGAATGAGGCACGGTTTGATTATTTAGTTCTTGAATGGTTTGACTCTGGATAAGACTTGATGAGCTCGAAAGAATAGGTTTGACAGAGAAAAAAAGGGAAGATTATCCGAACTGTCTCGCTGCAGCATTGGGCATGATACTATCTTCCATCTATACCGTTATATTCCATGCAAACGAATTATAGATGTTCAAACTATTTTTCTTGTTAAGACTCGTATAATTTTAAGTACTCGTATTTTTTTTTTTACATTTTTTTTTTTTTTATTTAATATGGGTTTGCTCTTGACTCTAGTCTAGGTCATAGATTTTTTTTTATTGTTAAATTGTAATTTAGTGTTACCACACTTTTTGTTGTGATCTTTTACATTTTTTTTTTCTCTGACATTGTTTCTATTTAATTTAATCATATTTACATGTACTTTTATTCATATTGATAATTCGAATCCCAATTAATCTCTCGTTTTCGCCTTTTCTTTCAAAGTTTTTTATATAATAATGTGGTACTCTTTCAATTCTTTTTAAACCTAAAATACTGCGCTCCGTTGCCCTTTGACATACCTCAAGGCGGAACTTTTGCGACTCGGTGAGTGACCAGGTCTGAGCACCGTAGGTTAGGACGAGCAGAAAACACATCGATGAATCTGCGCTTCAGGGACATCGGGAGATCGCCCTTCATTAGCGTCTTCATTCGTCTTCTTCTTGATGCACACCGCGAAGGCTGGTTCGAGGTGGCGCAAGAAAAGAATGTCTTGAAGGATATGGGGGAGTCCTTTGCCCAGCAGTGGGACACAATAGGCAAAGGAAAAAAAAAATTTTGTGGTTGTCTGTAACTGCAGCAGCACTAGAATAATTTTTAATAATGTTATGAAAATCTTACAGTGTATGCTGTGTTGACGATCCTAATCAGCTGTTTCGTGCGGTTTTCCTCCCGCTGCGTATCCTTCAGGAACTGATAATTTTCCGAGTTATAAAGAATCTTATGACACTCAGAAATAGTGTAAGCTTTGAACAGAGAATTTACCTAACTCAGCCAGTATTTCAGAAATAACGTCTACATGCCAATAAACATTTCTACCTCTTTATATCATTCGTTTAGTTGAGAAATCTTCAGTCTTGTCAAAACTGTTTTTTATTTTATTTGATATGGGTTTACTCTTGACTCTAGTCTAGGTCATAGCAGACAGAGACAAAGTCGACGAAGGAGCGAGCTTACCGCTGTTTGCAGTAAACGGGAAAGATCAGATATACAACAATCCCAATTTCTTCATTGTCANTATTTTATTTGATATGGGTTTACTCTTGACTCTAGTCTAGGTCATAGCAGACAGAGACAAAGTCGACGAAGGAGCGAACTTACCGCTGTTTGCAGTAAACGGGAAAGATCAGATATACAACAATCCCAATTTCTTCATTGTCAAAATAAACTGGACACTCAGTGTACAGTAGTACAATAGTAACCCTACAATGCTCACATGTTAATCTCAATGACCGAAGTCACGTGTCGGTTTTGTGAATGCCCCGCTTCCATAAATATTTATGGTCACGCGTTGTGATAGAAGAACAAGGGGGGTAATTAGGGCTATTATAGCATTAATGGGTCCTAAGCTATCTATGTGAAGTACTTTTCCCGTTGACAAAATAATTAGGGGCANACATTAATGGGTCCTAAGGTATCTATGTGAAGTACTTTTCCCGTTGACAAAATAATTAGGGGCATCACGGATTTTTTTTTTTGCAAACGTCTCGCTGGAAATTAAACGAAATAAATTCATTACTTCTACTACTTTTCCCTCAAGTTATTAGTTTGGTTTTTAATCATACTTTTCATGGTATGCGTCATGTCTGGCGCAAATAAACTCTTTTTCTCTTTGTGGTTAAAGTATTGACAATATTTAAGAATTTCAGCCATTTGACATCCCTTCCTTTCAATTCAATGTTCCCATACCGCGCCATAAAGCGTTTTAATCCTTTTGGAAATCCCAAATATTGCAGATAATCGCAATTCCCACAAAGTCGCGTGTCGGACGACGGTATTGTGTACGCTTCGATAAATATTGATGGTCACGCGTTGTGACACATGGTGACAAGACGTGACAAGCGGTGACGGGACGCACGTCAGTAGCCATTTAGTTAATTGTTGATAATATGTACCGATACTGTTTTATAATAGTATTGGTTTCTATTCGACCATAAATTGAAGATCTGGAGGATCTTGAAGACTGGGTAGCTTTTATCACCAAGCTACCAACAGTAGCTGAAACGTCATTTTTGCCTTTGTAACATGACGTTTCAGCTACTGTTGGTAGTTAATTTGACCTAGTTAAAGTCCCCCTAAGACCCCCAGGTTGTAACCATAGGTTACTGCTAGACAAGCGTGCTCCATCGTTAACCACATCGCCACTTTTCATCATATTAGATTGTGGTAAAAAGCGAGCCTAATAAAAAAAAAAAAACAAAAAAATCAAAGAAGAGTTTTAACGAGACCACAACAAACAATATCCGCATTATAAACTCCAATACTTGTCCAATCCACGTGCTGAATCCCCGAGCTCCCTCGACAATNTCAAAAAAAATCAAAGAAGAGTTTTAACGAGACCACAACAAACAATATCATCCGCATTATAAACTCCAATACTTGTCCAATCCACGTGCTGAATCCCCGAGCTCCCTCGACAATAGTTTAAACAAATTGTTTATCTTGCATTACTATAGTAATTGTTTACTCAGTGCAGTCTCCACTGTCAATAGTCGTTTCATGTTTGAAGCTATCTCTCTTCAAGATAATGTTTAGTAAACTGATGTTTGTTTTTAATTAGAGGTTCGTTACACTGAAATGATTAAGATGTTCGGTGAAATTTCTGTTGAATGGATTGGCTTAGTTAGGTAACTTCAATTGCATTGAAATACCTAAATGACTACATGAGATGAGAACTCGCTATTGAAAGGCACCCTTCAAAGTTTGCTAGCGCAGGCTTCATATTGCTCGGGCCTGCGGACGGCGAGCATTGGGTGGCTCGCTGTCCGATCACCACCAGGCCCGGGTCGATGGCGCGTTGTGTTTCACGCGCGCCTCAAAGAGATGTCAGCANCTCGCTCGCCTCAAAGAGATGTCAGCATAGAAGACGGGGCCCGCTAGGGCCAAAGCCTGCCAGGGTTGCGGAATCTGTTCGAAAGAGTCACCGCGGCCCTGGAACGCATAGGGCTTTAAAAGGAACACGGATGGGTTTTAGTCAGTAAGAGTCTGACACGCCCTTCCGCTCCACCCAGAGCGGAAGAAGTCATTTGATGATTT
>NDFZ01003448.1:3667-28544 GCA_002192655.3 Mamestra configurata
GATAATCGTGGAATAACGGTCATTGACCCACCTACAATTATTGACATTTTTAATTTGAAAAACGGAATTAATGACACAAAGCTGTCCCGAATCATCATCTCTCGTGATCCTTAACATTGTCTAATAATGAAAAACGATTCATATTTAATTGTTCAGGTACCTATGAACAGTTATTAGGGAAAGGTCAATATACTTTATTCCACATTTATCTGGCGCCTACTATAGTAATACTAAATACTACAAGATAACATCACTGTTCCAATATAAATAAACTCTCTATCCAAAATCATAGCGGTCGATGCGTTTTACAAGGTGGATAATAAACCCAGTTGCAGAACTATGAATGTGTTCGGTGCGTGAGTAGACCCGAACACGTCCGGAGTTGCCCGACGCCAGCCGAAGTTTAGATACACCGCGGATTTCATTACTGGCGCGTGACTCATTATGGTTGATAGGGTTTGTTAAGTAATACGATAGTGTCCCGATTATGTTCGAGATGTTCTAGGGAAGCTACATATTTTATGGGCAACTCAAAAAAATGGTCATAATAAAACATTTTTGAAATATATTAAGTTACGTAATAGTTTTAGTTGTTAACAGGAACAATACATTTTACTAATCAACCTTATTGTAACACTCACGCGCCGTGAATCCACTCAACGAAAAATAATACACAAAACGAGACCACACAACAATACACAATTTAGGAGACCCGCGACGAAAACACAAAACAATACACACTTTGTAAGGAACACATTATTTCGCACAAAAGGTGACTAACGTCTGGAACACTCCTTATTTAGAACCATAGGCGGTTCATTCGCAGCGTTACGTATAGTTTGAACCACGTGGCCATTGTGCGTGTCTCTTTGTTCGTACGGAGAGCGCAATGGGAACGAAACAATTGAAAAACAGCGGAGATTTGGAAGTGACATCTATTATCGTGGTGGAGGAAAATTTTGTGTTTAATTAAACGCGTGTTTAGAACAATCTGAGAATATTCATCAGCCGCAAGTACTCGCTGTAGGTAAAGAAGTACGTTACATAATTATGAGAGTGGTAAACTAAATATAAACCGTTCTTAGTAACTTTCTTAGTAACTGTACTAGCATTAGAGGCAGTTTGGTCACCCTTATGTTTATAGGCTTACGATATGTATATCAACACAGATATTTAAACGAATGCCTTTTTTCCTTGGGGTTAGGCAGAAACAACACCTCACACAATCGAAACTTAAATAATCAGTGGTACTTGGAACCCGGGTACCCCAGTCCGCCAGTTGTTAAAGTCCCCTTAGCCTTGTCCTGTTTTGCCTCTTGCTTGACGCCTTATGAAAGAAAACTTAGTTGTTTCTTACTCCTCTGCTGCGGGATTCATGACGGTTGAACCGTTACTCCAGGAAATGTTGAGCTTCGTTGACTCAGTGTTTTCTCGTGGTCGCCACTGTTGCTTCTGCAGTGGCGACCACCCTTAGCCACTGAAAGGGTGGTCGTTAATTGGGAATAGCGTGACGGATTTTTTTCCTAAAAATTCGGAACTATAATTCTCCTTTGCAATCATCCTGAATTTAACGTTATTACCATTTACTTAGATTTTAGTTTTATATCATGAAGATATAAAACTATGGAATATACTCGTAATAATGTAAAAAAAATTAAAAAGTTTATTGCACATTAAAATAATGTACTTACATGGAAATGAACTTTTAACTTCCAAACTAAGTAACACTTGTGTTATGGAAGTCAAGGCGCTCTCTCATTCTATTTGCATGATTGAATAAAATAAAACATACATATTAGTAGGTAGTTAGGTACATAATGACATGAGCATCTAAAACCGCATTCAATGCTACAGACGGTGCATGGCTTAAGCGACAATGGCTAACGCGATTAGCGATGGACAGGCGATCGAGACGTAATCCCCGCGATATACCATTGTGCATACTATTGTACTGAGCCAATGCTGGACTCGTGCTAGTGCGCGTTTACACGGGAATCAGTCAAGTGGCTCAGAGAACTAAGCTGATATTTGCTCTTGTTATCAATTTGACAATAGCTATAAAAAAAAACAAGCGCGACTCGCACACGGATGGTTGTGATAAAGCGAAAAAACCTCATTTTTTATATGGAGCCTTTAAATTGACTTTATTTTTATTAATTATTATCTATTTTAGCGGCAATAGAAATGCACACTCTGTGTAAATTGCAACTGTCTACCTATTATGGTCATAACAGGGTACCTTCGAGTATGCAACCCTAAACATATAACAGGTAGGTACCGTGATAGGCACAGCTACACTCGGAGTCAGAAGGATTTGCCTTAAACCATTAACCTTAAAACCATAGCGACAAATAAGAAGGGGCAGCTAATTGAGCAGGCCGGGGTTCGAGTCCGGGCGAGTACCGAGCTCGTTAGAATTTCAGATGCAATGAGTTGACTTCATTAATCACTCTAGTGGGCGTGTCTCTTGTATTCGACCGACAGTTTTATTTTACTCCCATTTTAATTGCGCAATTAACTGGAGAAGTTTTTTTTACTTATAAAAATTGAATGAGGCCGGAGTTTTATCGCGCTCTGATTTTGAGGACATAAATACACAAATGTTGTCCCGTGGATTTGCTTACGTAGTGGATGCCAAAGGAACTTTACATTTTCGGGACAAAAGGAACGCTCAGCGATACAGTTTTCTATTAGGCAAACATTTCTCGTACCAGTACTTCCAGAAAATACCTTTTAAAAACATGTTGAAAAACAAACTGCCACAAATTAAAATCTTTGCTTAGCTCAAGCATACAAATATCAATTCTTGCACACTATTTTCAAAAACCTACTTCTCCATCAGCCAAACTTAAAATCAATCCCAAACAAAAGACAGACTACTTCAAAGAGTCCCGTCTATCAGTTAGCGTAGTGTTGTCCCCGCGCCGCCGCGCGCCGTGTCTCGCTGTCGATGAACACGGAACAGCACTACGCTCATTGTGCTGCAGCCGCCACGCCGCACATTGAGACCACACTACTAATAGATTTACACGACTTTCCAACTAGCCCCGAATGCTGTGACTTGTGAGCGAGGGGAAGTGGATTGATTTGGGGCTAAAAAGAAGCAAGACTGATGTAGGTACTGCCTGGTAGCTCTCACGTTTTTTTTTTAATTTATTTAGTTTTTTTTTCTCCTTACCTGTCTATGGGTGATGCTGAATACCGGAATAAATGGCGCCTCTAAATTAACGAGGACAAAGAAGAAGGTACATTTTCTCGTCGGTGTAATGGTCTAACGTAGGACTTGAACATTACTAATGAAACCTGCTAACCTAACCTTTCAAAAAATATTAGCATGATTTTACTTGTTAGTTAAAATACAGTAATCCATTTTTATTGAGTTTATCAAAGAACCACCTGTACTGCCTTCAGCAAGAAAACTTACCATTAAAAGGGAATCGAAATCACGAAAGAAAGTAGCTCTGCCATTGAAATAGGTAATTTTCTTATCAATCTGAGAAGGGCATTCTTTTTTTATCGACAAGCGTTCGCAATCACGATTACCTTATTTAAATTAAAAGTGCCGTTAGAACAAAGGACCCACCCATCTGAAACGCAAAATCATTACAAATACAGTGTTTTTCTGTTTAAAAAAGGCGAAAGAAACAGTAGCCTTGTCCTCCTTCCCGTTACAGTACAAGATACAAGTAACTTGCGTCATAATATATTACCCATTTACTGCGATGCAGATTGTCTACGGCGTAGCAAACGATGCCTACGGCGTAGCAAATGACGCCTACAGCGTAGCAAATGATGCCTACAGCGTAGCAAATGATGCCTACGGCGGGCGAATCAAATGATTCCTACGGCGTAGCAAGTTATTACTACGGCGTAGCAATATGGGTACCTTTGGCGTAGCAAAGGATGCCTACGGCGTAGTAAGAGATGCGTAGCAAAGTATGAGTTGATCGTAACTCAAAAATTACAGATCAGATTTTCGTTTTGTTGAATAGTTTTAAAGTACAGTGAGTTAAACAAACATATTTTAAACGCAGCGATTTAAATTAATTTGTTTAAGTACGAAAGAGCGACTGATTGAGAAAGAATGGATTGGGGACATTATAATAAATTTATACCCCTACCTTACCAAATCTGAATGAAACGCTCCAAAACGAATAATTTTCAATTGCCTCAATAACGTGCACCCTGTACCAAATGAAGTCCGCGGGCTGTTTGCGGCCATCTCGTCCCTTTCTTACTATTTGACAATATTTAATATCAGGACGAGGAATATAATTTATTTGTGCTCCCTATACGGACGCTCTTAGATCTTTTAATGACGATCTAAAACGAGGACAGGCTTTTGAACGTTGGCGGCGGTAACAGGGGCTTGATTCTCATTTTATAATAATTGGAATATTAAAAACCGGTCAAGTGCGAGTCGAACTTGTATACGAATTATTTATTATTAAAATCTCATGTACAATGTACCAAGAATCACACCAATAAATAAATTAATAAGCGACGAGCTACCATAAAGGAAAATATCGTGTTTCTTGTATTAAATTGTAGTCAAGACATTTTTAAATTAAAAAATTGTAATGAAAAATATATTTTAATTTCAACGTTTGTAGTTATAGCAGCAATACAAAGACACGGTCTATGAACATTTCAACTGTCTACATATTACTGTTCATGAGATACCACCCTCAAATCTATGTGACTGTTCATGATTTTCAATATAAATATTGACCAATCGAAAAATCACATTTATTTCAAGAGTCGCTAAGAGTTGTAGAAGGAAAAACCTTTTGAAGGACTCTCATGTTAAGTTCAGGTTAACCTTCGGAGACCCAAAGTGCTCCCGAGGGACCCGAAAGGGGTCAGACACGTTGTCTCACGGAAATATGTCAGAGTAAACAAATATAGGGCAAACTTGCAAATTAATACAAACTCCTGCAGACAACTTGTTAACGGTTACACATTCTTTACTCGAGTTACCGTTTAAAGTTACGATCTCAAAAATACTTCACTAAAACATCTTAGAAAGGTTCTATCTCACGATAGCGTCATAAACTTCACCTATTAAAGACCTTTCATTAAAAATGACAACGAAAATAAAAAAACAAAAAGTAATGTGCTCGAGAAAATCTGTGAAAGTGTGGACATAACACTCTTATCTTAGTTAAGTATTAAACGAAAGGCTTTAAAAGTTGAACAGCGCCGGGAGACACTAATGAGCGAGTATCATCGCCCCCCCGGACCACAACTCGACTCTTTCGCCACGGTCAAGTCCAAACACGGCTCTCATCCCTAAAACTTTTTAAGTCCGCATACCAAAGTAGCAATGTACAGCGTGCAACACTTAATTCTCGCTAATGAAGTGGCCAGATTCATTAGCTTACCCCAGCTAAATCTCACAAGTATTTTTCTTATTTCCTGCGGTGACTATTAAAAATTCCATGGAGCGTAACACTGAGATCTTTTATTTATTCTCTCACAAAATGTTTTATATAGCTCGTAGTTGAATAAGAAACGGCCTGGGTCTTGTTTTTTGTATTTAACCCAGTAACCTGGAATGTGAAAACAGGTTTTAAGGTTGTTTTAAATGAGAGATTTTAATCTCTTCGTGTTTCGTTGTACCACCCATCTCCGTCCCTTTGGTTAATGAGTAATTATGCAATCTCTTCTTTTACCCTTTATATTCATGGTCTATCTATTTTGTGAAGTGCTAAACTCTACATCTATGTATATCTTAGATGATGAGATGAGATGTCTAGAAGAAAACTCCTTGCATATTCCAACCTCTTGAGTNAGTCTATCTATTTTGTGAAGTGCTAAACTCTACATCTATGTAGGGGAGAGCGGGGCTAAACGTGTCGTGGGCAAGTTGTTCCGATGTAATTTAACAATGTACCGGACGTTACTGGCCAATCTAAGATAGTTGCCATCGGTGCGCTGCAGCGTTCCGTTTTATGACGAATTTACTTGAAATGTTTATCTCTTTTTTTCATAAAGCCTATTTCAATTGGATCAACTTCCCCGCGGCACGTTTAGCCCCGCTCTCCTATATCTTAGATGATGAGATGAGATGTCTAGAAGAAAACTCCTTGCATATTCCAACCTCTTGAGTAACTCAACGGTACCAGCTATTCTTAACCTCTCCTTTCGTATTTAATTAGAACACCTACTTGCAATAATACATCCATAAATATTATATTATGTACTACGAATATAAGATGGAAATCCACCGTCATTTAAAACAAGGAGACTATTTAATAAAAGATAATTTAATCCATCGATGACAGCAGAACTGGGCGGCCTTCTTCTCATAATGGAACAATTTACACTTATAATTAATTCGGGGGCACGCGTTATCATACCGGACTTGCCCCATCCCCCCGGGACTGTGGACCGCGGGACCCCGGGACTCGGGAATAGTTGCGGGATATTCGCGAAAAATAATGTATGCTGAATATTATCAGTGACGTGACGATGGGGAGGCTTTCAACAACACGTAATTATGCAGCAGTTTTACATATTAATAACCGATGCCACGGCTCTTAATTACCGTTTATATTGTGTAAATTATAAGATAGGTAAATGTCCAGTATCTGATGGGTGGTTAAAGCAACAAATGCTGTTTAAAGAATTCATAAATTAAATTGCATTTCGAAATATCATAAGTACATCTTTAGGTAGAATGGCTCCCGTCTTCAGTACACTAAATAACCTCATGTTTCCTAGTTTCCCTGCAGGGCAGAGAACTCTTTTCTTTACAACTCTAATAACAATTTCAAACCAGCGATAATATATTTATTTATACTGTGTGCATGTTTGTATGGTAAATGACAAAACATTAGCATATTTACTTCAATCAATAATTTATTGAACTTTTCTACTTTGTTCAATAATCATTTTTCTCCAAATTATACACGACAAAGCTTTCACACGTCCTAATGTAAGTATCAATATTATAACTTGGCTGACCGCTGCGAAGTACAAGGTGATTAGTTCCTCGGCTGTCTGACCGCCTGGTACCCGGGTACAACGTGACCGTGTTTCTAATGGCGATCCTGGTTAATTCGCTTAACGTACTTGTAGTAAACTAATATGGAACCAGTGTTAGTTAACCAGGTTTGTTTTGATTGCGCTGGCAACACTATGATAGTAATAGCTTTTGCGCGCACCGTCGCTCACGTTTACATTTTTGTTTTCGTAAAAAAAAGTAGACCATAACCGTCTCCAGGATATAATTATCTCTGCACCAACATCCATCAAAATGGGGATTTAGAAACGCGTACCAAACAAACTCACTTCTGCATTTATAATATGAGTCAGGATTCCGATGTGAAAATCACCTAAACTTCATAAAGTACGCAGCTCGGAATCTTGCGGCTCGAAGAATCTTCTATTTTGATCTCAAATCGAAATTGCCACATGGTCGGCGACGATTGGTCAAAGCCAAAGTTACTGGTCCGTGGTTACATATAGGAGCAATATCGCTGGACAGACGCACGCAGTTTTCAAGACATCGACAGCTTTCAAAGAGCTATAGAGATGTTCCTACATAACATTGGAACTAACTCAAAAGAATTACAGAAATAGAGCTACGTACTTAGCTATTAAAAAAGTAGGCCGTCAGTAATTAAATCTAATCTCAAATGATAAATGTTCACGTAATTTGTTGAGAGAGCGAGGCGGTCGAAGCCCGACCACGCTCCTTGTTGATACAAACTAATCCTTCACAGATTTCCTTGTGGCGAGGGTTTCCATAAAATGTCTGAATAAAAACACAACGTTCCGTGTGCCAGGTGCTCATGGGGAAGGGTAGAATAGTGCGAAGTTTTTATGTCAATACTTCGACAATCAATCTCTGTTTACAACAGTTTTGAAGGGTTTTGCATGAAGTGGGGAAAATACACAAAAACTCATAACATGTTCCATATACTAGCTTTCCACGCGCCTTTGTCTGCATGCGAGAGTATCAAACTATGTTTGACATTTTTATGTTTTTTCTATGAAACACTTTAGTAAAAATACATCCTACACCATTTTCAATACGCTTAGTTTGTATAATAGGAAAACACTTTCAACTTTCCTTATTGTTGCTTCCAAAACTGCGTGTAAACAGGAAATTCTCTTCATCATAACTCAGGTTTGAAACCGGCACACAACTTACCAGTGTGTAGTCTTTTAAATCAAAGGTTGTCTGGTACAAAATGCCATGTTGCATTAAGTCCGCCTATGGGCTGCAACTTACAGTAGTGGCATTTAAATAAATAATATAAGCCATTTATTTGTTATCCTTATTNTTAAACAGGAAATTCTCTTCATCATAACTCAGGTTTGAAACCGGCACACAACTTACCAGTGTGTAGTCTTTTAAACCAAAGGTTGTCTGGTACAAAATGCCATGTTAAGTCCGCCTACGGGCTGCAACTTACAGTAGTGGCATTTAAATAAATAATATAAGCCATTTATTTGTTATCCTTATTAAACAATCTTTTAAATTTTACTTCTTGATACTTTAACTTATATGTATAATAGACACTTTTGTAAAATTTATTTACACAATTTTTTTTCGCATTGTTAGTACTTATCTAATCTTTGACTTATTTTAATCGAATTATATGGGATAGGATCGGGTATAGGCCTCCTCCAGCTTATTCCATTTATCTGCGGTGTCTTTTATCCATTGCTTTCTAGCAGTTCTTATTATATCATCTGTCCAGCGTTTTTTAGGCCTCCCCTATCGTTTTTTGCCGCTGGGTCCTGTCCACGGGGTCGCCTCTATGGTCCATCACAGTGATATATAGTTAAAATAAATAAATACAACCGTAATGCAAAAGTCTCATGACTTTTCAAAGCCGATGTTATCCGAAGATCCCCGAAGACAGAGCCCTGTCGGTCGTTGGCGGTCATAAAGGATATGAAGTCACCCGACATCGCCCGCCATGGCCCGCCATGCCGCCATGTTTGTGGATCATAACTGAGCCGCGAATATCAGCGCGTCTGTTTGCCTGCCATCAATCTCGTCTCTCGATGACCCACATCGCACTAAGATGTTCTACACACATAATTAGGTATCAGTTGGGTCACTGTCCGTTTTATACAGAAGGACCACTTTTTTTGTTGAAATATATTATCTATCTGCCCGTCTGTAACAAAGCTCTATCTAAGTAACGGTCAAATATATAATTAAAAGCCTTTAGAAAGTTTTGTAGATATGTCGTTATCCTATTTTCTGCAAGTTTTCTTGCTGAAACAGCTACCTACAGCAATTTTCTTTTATTTTTCATATAAATAATCTTCAGCTTTCTAATCTCTGCCTTAAAATGGCTGACAATAGTTATTTCACTGAAAAAAACCGTCGTGGCGTCACGGTGATGGTAAAAATTGTGTGTGTTTTCAACGCACTGTATTGGGTTCATTTTTGTGGTAACGTGAAAAAGAAAAAATACGTTTTTTATTATTTTTTGGAAATGTATTTGTCGCACTAATTAGATTTTTTCAGTAAAATACCCCATTTCAACAAGTATTTATTTCAGTTAAAAGCTCTCAAACCGATAATGTTTACCAGTTGAAACAGATTGTAACTTCTGGGTCTACGTTTATTGCGGCATCAGAGATACCAGCATGAATAATATACCACAAAGAGTGGATTTATTCATAGAGGTCTAGTTCCGTAATCTGTCGTGGGAAAAGTGCAGTGTTCCGGATCAGAGTGGTAACACGGAGGATTATAGAGTTCTATTCACTTTGTTAGGAAGGGTGCCTTTCTTGTTTGTACAAATAGTGACAAGTGATGTTCGCATGTTATTTTGATATTAAGAATGTAGGCAAGTCACCCGTTTACTTTTCTTTATATTACCGAAACTAAAAGTACCGACTTCTAAAAGTAAAAATTTCCTCAAATCTTTGTGAAATATTTAATTGCGTCATATGTTCTTGTTTCCCCCGTTTTATAGCTGATGTTGACGTTTAAACTAGAAAATGATAAATCCAATTAAAAGAACTCCTTGATAGTCAAATCTTATACTTGTTAACTATCGTATATCGTATCCATCAAGTATCCAAAAAAATCTTTCAAAGCAATTATTGTCGGCGTCGTCCCTTCCCACAGAAACATATGATTTAAGGGACTTCTTCAGGACTTGCCACCCTTGTGGATGTCACCACTTTAATTGTCGAAGTCGCTCGCTTGTTCTTTTTTACTGAACTTTGCCCATTTTTCACATTTATTGTTTTAGGGGGATATTTTTCTTTGAAACGTAGTTGCTGTAATCGATCAGAGCAAAAGGTTAAGAGTGGTCCCATGCTTTCTTAGGCAACACACTATGATCAGTATACCTGCTATTCCCGGGATATAGTGACCGTTATCTTAACATGGATATGCCTTGCCATGGATTGACCAGTATACCAGAAATGTAGTTTGATATATCGTCGTGCGTTCTCATGATATCTTAAACAGTTTAAATTCATTTAATACATCGAAATTCAGAAAAAAAATCCCGGGTATCCCGGGGTATGTCCATATTAACATTATCATTCAGTTTCATTCACCCAAAATAACACCTACACCGTCATGATATGGTCTGGCCTGATCAATGAAGAGCTCAGCGTTTAATGATATCAATAGCTTCACACGGCTACTTCATGATATGGTCAAACATTAGTCATCATATCGTAAAATAAGTTACATTATATGTGGTACTATGGGTGCAAGAGCGAGCGAAGCGAGCTTGGGACTTGGTTCACCCCGACTCGGACAGGATAGGTTAGAAGGGGATCCCCTTCGTGGTAAAAATATTATTAATTTAAAGGACTCTGTACTTTGATATTATAATATGTAACCCATTTCATAATGTGGCCAAGCATTTCATGATAAAACGCCAAACGTGGATTGAAATATCATTAAACGTTGACGTTTAAACGCTATTGTCAGTTTTCGCTGGCCATTTCATGAAATTTTCGGCAACATCATAAAATGACCAATTCTATGGTATGGCCACGACATAAATACATTTTTTACTCGCCTAAAGCCACAGTTAATCGTTCAGAGTAATATGGTGCTCCTTTCTGGGAACTAGGTTCTGTTCTCTTCTGAGAATATAGCGGGCTTCATTAGCAAATTATCTGGAAACCAAACTTAATAGTTTCTTCGCGGCTAACAGCTGCGCTTTCAGACAACTAGTCGATAAACACGTTACGTGGGAACTTAAATTAACCAGCCAATATGACTGCTTTATAAACCACCTGTTCTTCCATAGATACAATATTCTCTTTGCCATTTAAATGACTAATGTCACCGTTCATTGCGCAACTGTCGATAAACACGTTACGTGGGAACTTAAATTAACCAGCCAATATGACTGCTTTATAAACCACCTGTTCTTCCATAGATACAATATTCTCTTTGCCATTTAAATGACTAATGTCACCGTTCATTGCGCAACTGTCGATAAACACGTTACGTGGGAACTTAAATTAACCAGCCAATATGACTGCTTTATAAACCACCTGTTCTTCCATAGATACAATATTCTCTTTGCCATTTAAATGACTAATGTCACCGTTCATTGCGCAACTCTGTACTTTGATATTATAATATGTAACCCATTTCATAATGTGGCCAAGCATTTCATGATAAAACGCCAAACGTGGATTGAAATATCATTAAACGTTGACGTTTAAACGCTATTGTCAGTTTTCGCTGGCCATTTCATGAAATTTTCGGCAACATCATAAAATGACCAATTCTATGGTATGGCCACGACATAAATACATTTTTTACTCGCCTAAAGCCACAGTTAATCGTTCAGAGTAATATGGTGCCCCTTTCTGGGAACTAGGTTCTGTTCTCTTCTGAGAATATAGCGGGCTTCATTAGCAAATTATCTGGAAACCAAACTTAATAGTTTCTTCGCGGCTAACAGCTGCGCTTTCAGACAACTAGTCGATAAACACGTTACGTGGGAACTTAAATTAACCAGCCAATATGACTGCTTTATAAACCACCTGTTCTTCCATAGATACAATATTCTCTTTGCCATTTAAATGACTAATGTCACCGTTCATTGCGCAACTCTGTACTTTGATATTATAATATGTAACCCATTTCATAATGTGGCCAAGCATTTCATGATAAAACGCCAAACGTGGATTGAAATATCATTAAACGTTGACGTTTAAACGCTATTGTCAGTTTTCGCTGGCCATTTCATGAAATTTTCGGCAACATCCACTGTCAATAGCGATCCTTTTTGCCAATTCTTTATATTTGATCCGACGAAGCACAAGTGAGTTTTTTTCCAAACGAATCCAATATTCAATTTTCTAATTGAAACTGTGAATTTTAATTGGTTCCATTTACTTTTACGTGCCTAAAATATGCATCTCGTTATAAAGTGCACGAAATTCAAACACTGGGATTATTCACAGCCATTTGTTTTGCTGTCTGTGGTTGTCAACAGCCGTGTGCCGCGGGTCTACCCACTTCATTATTTCATTCCACATCGTCGCGCAAAAGTGGCAATGAAACAAGAACCACTCGATTTCACCCATCATTCAGTAATGGGCTCACGATTGAACCTGTCACAACTCAATAGGCCCATTATATTGATAACCGCTGTTACTTTTTAATTAAAAGTGTACAATAATAATAAAAGAGCGGACAGTAACATTTTACGCAACCTCAATCAATTAACAATAAAACGCAAAACAAATAAAGCCATGTATACAACTAGTCGTTAGCGATATTACCATACAGATTGCACGGACACAGCTCACACAACAATTTAAAGAGGATTTTTTAGTACTTCGATATGCGCACAATATAAAATTGAACGAACAATTTTACGAATCGGCAAATAGAAGAGAATTTTAATTGAAATTATTTCGGGAGGTGTGCCATAGACAATGGCTCGCGAGTCGTGATGCACGGACTCACGGAGCGAGTTCGTTCACATTCAAATTTATAATTGGTTCTGGTTGGCGCCAAGTGGTTCCAAGCAAGTTGGTCTGTAATGGCGAGGCTAGATGTGCGAGCTGTAATAAAAAATATAAGTAATACGCGCGAGTGAAACGTTTCACAAGGGAAATAACACGTTGTTGTGTATTGCAAACGTGATCATTTATAATTCAGTTATTTCTTTTAGATATAATAGAACTTTATTCAAGCTTCGGGAATATTTTTCTTCAAAGGGATAAACGATATATATAAAGATATATTTTGTTATTAGTGTCGAGATTAGGAATCTGGTTGCTGCAGTACATGAAAAAAGTTGTATTAATATTAACTTCGTTCTGGCGAAGATTTTTTTTGAAAAAATGGCAACTTATGCACTGTTTGTGACTTAATTGCCACACAAAAACAATGCGCATCCTCTTTTAACGCACTTTTCCCGTACCAAATATCAAAACAACGGCCCAGAAACGATATGAAAATAATGAAAAACCATCAACACGTCACATTAATCTCAGCAATCAAAGCAACAATGGTAAAGCTAATTCACGTAAACGGTAGCGTGACAACGTGTGTTCATAATATCGCCGTAAATAATACCATGAATTCCTTGTCACCTGTGACTCCCAGGGGCCCGGGGGCCCAGGGGCCGGTGGGCGCAATTACCCCGGGTTTGAGTAAACAAATTTAAATAAGCACTTACGCAGTTATACGTGGCACCACTGCCACCCTGGCAACACTCCTTGACACCTGAACGTCACAAATTTAACCAATATTTAGTTAAACGTCCCCCAGATCGCTTTCAATTAATTTGACGTTTCAATTTTATGTCGCCCCAATTATTTATTAGATTTGTTAGGTATCGAGGTAAAACTGATTGTTATTGACTCTAAAGCTGAATGACACGAGTTACAAGTTTTAATTAATGAAACGCCTTTGGGTCGCAGTAAGTTGATATTTCGATAGTAAACATCTTGGTATTATTTATATATTTGACAGCTAGTTGCTTTTAAGAAAATTCATTTCCAATTAATAAACTTTATAGTAAGTAATGAAACTAAGACAAAAGTCCTTCAAAATTTAACCGAAAATATATGTGTCTCCCGCGATTAACTCGTCATTGTTATCTTGAGCACTACATACGTATAAAAAGCTTTACTCTTGAAGATAAAAGGGCCATAAACACACGATCTGTCGGATAAATGACACGCCGTTAATACAGCAGTAACAGCACAAGTACTCGTCGCATACGCCGAACACGCTCGTAAACGATATCAGCGCGCGCGGCGTGTAGTGTGTGTACCCGGCCTTACTTTATAGCGAGGTTGTAGTGATACAACTCACCCCGTACCTTAATGTCGTCACGATAATGTGCTAATGTAATGTTATGTACAGATATTATCTGTTCAGCTCCACTTTAGCTAATACATTTTAAACCAATGATATATGAAGTATAGACGCGTTGCTTGAAAACATAAAAAGAAGGTAACCAGTGCGAAGGTACTCTTAGACTTGTTCCACCACAACCACAACACGTGGGCGGGTGCTAATTTGTATGAAACTTAATAGTTAAATTCAGATGGACCACATCTTGCTGTGATTATCGACTGCGTGTGTGATATTAACCACATCGCAGGCACGTCGCAACCACAACGCAACTGTTGGCTACATCACAATCGTATCCACATTTTGTAGGTACAACAACGCAACCGCACGAAGCCGAAGCAACACTATTCACACGTAACAACAGCTTGACCACCTTTTGTCGCGGACGTGTGGTGTGGTTGCGGCACGTGTGAAACAAGCCTTACTACCGATTAGTAGATACCGATTGTGCTTGTGCTGTTTTTAAGAGCTGTGATGATGTTGCGTGACGCGTCTATATTTAATACGTCATTGCTTTTTAACCAACTTTTATTGCAATTTTTAGGCCCACACAGAAAATGTGTTATTTACGATTAGGGAATTCAAATTCCCCTATTACAACACGTGAACGATGTTCTAACTAAATTACGAATTTCTAGACGAAATTGTGTTAGGTTGATACTCAAATCATTTCAGGAATAAGATTCGACAGGAGGGTAGATTATTTTCAGGCAAGCCCGCAGTTCTTGCCAATGATGAAGGTATAATTGAAAAGTATTTAGAAGTAACACAACACAACGCTGTCCGCTGGAATAGGCACTCGCCGTTGAAAGAAACTGACTTACAAAACAATTACGAGACATGATAAAGTTTTTGCTATCAGCGGTTTTCGCCTGAAATATGAAAACTTTGATTTATATGAAATAGAATCTGGTATTTCAGAAATCTAAGCATCAAAGCCAATAACAAATAAATGGAATTCATGACAATTAATCGTCGCGCCCCAACGCGAGGACATCTAGCAGAATGTCATCAATTTGCGTCCTCTAACCGAAAACTCTCATTCCATAAATTCTCGCTCTTAATTTAGGCAAACTCAAAGTTGCCAACACCAAAAAGTCAGCATTCAATTTAGCGCGCGGCCATATTTCATCGCCGCTGGCAACACCGCGGATAACTCTGGGAATGGTGTAAATTATTGCGTTTACCTATCAAATAATTTGGCGCTGATTGGAAAAATGCGAAGCTTGAGGGTTTAATTCACACCAACATACGTGGATACAAGATGAGGGAATAAAATATTCAGAATGTAAGCTCTAAATTTGCGGCATTCAATATTTTATTAGGTACCTTCTATTTCTGACAGCTTGCCAAGTATATTTCAACAAATCAATTCACTTTATCTTAACCCAAAAATTCTGTTATTTTCGTAAATATTCCTTTCTAACTCAGACTGATGATTGAAACTCAGGTAGGTAGGTACCTACCTCAATTCACTCTAAACATAGGCAAACATAAGAAGGTCGAAGAAAACGATATTTAAAAAGTTACCCCGTCGCTTCCACGTCAGCGACTGACATACCGAGTCGTTAATTCTGTTCCAAACTTGTCTGGTTTAAAAGACCGAGTTTGCCGTGACATAAGGGTCGACATAAGCCGCCAATATTGAAAAATCTTACTCGATTTATGAACTGCAGCGATAGATAGCAACCTGAACTTCACCGACCATACTTTGAAAATTTTAAAACTGCGGCTGACTACAGGGTCAACGGAAGCCGACAGTGGACTTGCTTTAAATTCAAATATTTTTTATTTTCTGTTGGGTTCGATCTGCGAAGTTAAGCAGCGCTTATCTAGGTCTGTCCTTAGATGGGTGATCATCAATTACATACCGAGACCCATCCATGCTTCGGAAAGCCGTTGGTCCCGGCTGTAATCAGTGGATATTTGACAGTCGTTACGGATAGTAAGAAGCCCCCTGACCCCAACATAGATGGAAAGGGCGGCAGGCAGGTAGGCAGGCAGGCAGGCAGGTAGGTAGGCAGGCAGGCAGGCAGGCGGAAAGATTCTCTAAGTAATTGAATTTGATCCTTAAGAGACAACTAGCTATTTGCCACGGCTACGCTCGCGTTAATGATATTCGCAATAAAAATGTGGATAGCGTATTCGTCTCCTAGGTCACATCTAGTTCTATACAAACATCGGTTTAGCGATGTAGGCGTGTAAGCGTAACAAAGTAATTTTCGCTTTATAATATTAGCTAGGATTAGGATATCAACTGCTTATCGATCATACACGTCGGTGATTAGTTGTTATTCATGTTTATTCATAAACAAGTGAACTAAAGCAACATATCCGGTACCTACACATCCGCTGTCCGGTGGCTGCGGTGCCGGCGCGTGCCGGCCGGCGCGGCGCCCGGCTCGCCATGATCGGCGTTAAGCCGGACACAAACACGCGCTCTTTTTGGTTGTAACACGAGTAACGTTGTTGCCCAGGTATCGGAATTACTGGTAAACTGTATGTTTACATCGGGATTATTCATTTATTCCTGATGGTTATATTTTTACATGTAGAAGGAAAACACGTTGCAAATCCGCTTTTTGCTGTTTTTTTCTAAGGATTAACACTATCTTCCAGTACCTACCGTTACCTATTCATGTAATATTTCTGTTAAGTTTCTTTGAAACCTATATTATTAATGTCGTCCTTAATCAGGAGCATCGCAAGCGGCTCCGTAGTAATCTTTTAAATTAATCTAAATGAAATCTAGCTCCTTTTAAAACCCGACCGTCTCCTTGCGTTTTTTTTTTTGCAGTCGCCAGTTTCAGCCCGAATTTAAACCTCCATTTTCTAATATCCCCGGCTCGTAGGAACATCGTTCATATCTCTAAGTTTTATTACTTCAACTGCAAGCCGAGACGTATGATAAAACACGTTTATTAAAAATATTTGTCGTACTTGACTATTTAGTGTGTTTCCCCTCATGTTTTCGGGATCTAGGTTCCTACTTTCTTCTTTAGTCACCATCAAGCTTTCACCGAGTAAAGTAGCCTATGACCGTCTCCAGGCTCCCATCTATCCCTGGACCAAAATTCATCAAAATTGGTTAGGTTATTTAGACGTGAAAGCGTAACAAAAAAAAACTCAGTTTTATTTTGTTTCCTCAGTTTCATGAACGACAAGAATATAATATAATAGAATAGAATACTCTTTATTATGTACACCATATAAGTTACAGAAAATATAGATGAGGAGAACATGACATAGGGTGACACAATGGACGGCATATCGCTAGAAGCGATCTTTTCAAGACAACCTTTGGATGGNAAACATTACATAGGGTGACACAATGGACGGCATATCGCTAGAAGCGATCTTTTCAAGACAACCTTTGGATGGATTTTAAAGACAAGTCTTATATAAACCCACTAAATCCAATGAAAGTTCTATGGCTGTATTATGACTTATTCTCTTTCATTAGTCATTAGTGTTCATCTCGAGTTTGTGCAGATGCCAGCACGTCAAGCTACGACAATCTGTCAAATTATTTTAATAGATTTTTAACTTTATTGCTAATGCATTAGGTTCAAGGTTGATTGGGAAAATTTGTAGTTTCGGGAAGCTTGATCTGTGCTGGCGTGTGTACAGTCGCGACAAGAAGTGTTCCTTTAACAAAATTACCTTAATTGTATTAACTAGTCCCGAGACACATTTGATAACAATGAGTATGAATTCTGTGCAAAACTCATCATCATCAGGCCTAGCCTTTTCTTGTGAGGGTCAGCTCCCAGTCTAATCGATATCTGAATACCAGTAGGTACACGAAGCGAATGCCTACCGATGACCTCCTCAACCCAGTTTCTTCTTATCCGTATCGATTACAAATATTCTCATCATTACTAAATTTAAATTATTCGTTTAGCCCAATATTCAGCAACGGTCCTTTTGCTGACGCAGTCATTCGGTCGTGCGCAGATGACTGGGTATGTACCAAAATATGAAATTTGGACCATGGTCTAACCCAGTTACTGGGTAACGCGATACTTACATGGAGTTATTGCCTAACTCTGTGCAAGTCAGGTGTGAGAAAATTACTCACGATTATGAGTCAACAATAATCCGCTCTGAACGGTACCAGGTGCACACGTAAGTAGTGTAAGTACATTTCACGAAGGTTCGTGTTCGTGATGTCACGCGGCTGAGGCTGCACCGCGCAGGTTTCGCTGCAGCACAAATAGTATAATCCTAATCCACTGCTCGATGCAATGTAGTCCGATGTTGTTTAAGAACTTGAATGAAGTAGATATGGCTGGGTAATGGTGGGAAATTTCTCCTTTCGCTTCGACCTCTTCATCGTTGTGTAACGAAAGATTGATGGAAGTCACCAAATAAGATGGGCGCTATGACACCAATGCCATTTGAAATAAAATATTTTTTTTGTTAGACGGGAAATTGATGAAATATTTCAAATACATAATAAATAATAATATCCTTGTCTAGACGTAAAAAGACCGCTCCGCTGCAAAATATGGTACTCAGCTGAATCCGGTTCGACTGTAAGCCGACCCCAATATAGTTGGAAAAGGCTAGGCAGATGACGATGAGGAACGTAAAAAGGCGCCGAATTTGGAACTAAATTTTCCGTAAGTTAGTAATCTCACGTTTGTCAGAGTTCACATGAGTAAGATATTAAGAATATAGGTGCCTAAGTATGATTGCACTCTATTAGTCTTTCTTTAAAAAGACAAGAAAAGAACAGACTTCAATGTTACAAACTCTTGAAGCTGCTGCAGTAACAAATGAGCATCGTAATGACTGCACAACTTTAGACTGACGAGATAGTTGGCCCGGGGCCGGTAGCGTGCCGCCCGCCGCGCTGTGCCGTCAACTATTAGAAGTGTTTAAAGATTGGCAATATTTTCTTAATTCTATCGCGTAAATTCAACAATCTACAAGATTTTGAATCAAAGTACGTACTTACTAAGTTCATTATTCAAATTATTTTAAGTTTTTGCGATTAAAGTTTTCGCAGAATCTAACCCGATATCTTTTCGAGCTACATAAGAATAGGTCATGCTCAAGTACTGGTATCAAAATAGCCCACTGTGTAGGCTTAATCTTAAGGTCGTTTATAAATATCCGTGAACCGAACACATTCTCCTAAAACCTTCACGTACCTACGACCCTAAAATAATAACGTACCTACATAAACATATGTCAAGTCCCACATAGGACAGTCATACGACAATAAACGTTTTACACAAACCATAAAAACTCATCTGTGTCATAAACATGAATCACTAGCGCCCTCTGTCGGCGCGACAACCTTTGAATGAGGAGCAATCTGTGTGTGAATAACGTTGAGTTATGGCGGCCACGCGAGCCTGCTCAATATCGCGGAAAGAACGGATGCTGTGGACAGTTAAATGCCATAGTATGTCATGACATGTGTAGAATTTCGTGATGTTTTTGGTGGTGTCCTCCAAGATAGTAGAGGCTAGTTTTCTTTTTGACTGTACCTAAGGCTACACCAATGCACAACGTAGCAAATCGTCTAATTCCCGGTTTCTGGAAATAAATAATAGACCTGTCAAAGTCATATCTGGTAATGCTATTAACTGTTGAAATAATCATTCAACCAATCACGGCTGTATAACGCGCGTTTGATAAATTTGTCACAATAATTTTGTGTTCATTTTCGTACAAGAACATGGCCAAAGTGCGGAAAATGAAGTCCCTTATCTATCTAAGTCTACACCAATATTCAATTGGTAGCTGGAATATATGGCTGGTGTCAATAGCCATTTTTCGTTCCAATACTTTTCACAGCTTTCGAAAGCATAAAACTGCATCATCAAATCTAAAATCAAGTACCTATAGTTATACATATTCCGCTAGTATTCGCCATATTTAATCCGCGTTCAGTCACTTACAAAACGGTTACGCGAGACATCTTCCTAATTTACCGCAGCTAGTGGCAGTGTCGCACCGTACCGCACCGCGCGGCGCCGTGCCGCGTCGCCGCCGCGCGCTCATTACGACTTCATTAGCCTCGCCCCTCCTCGCTCGCTGCACTAACTTGCCCATGTTTGTCCATCTAGCACTTAAGCGCTGACTGCTACGTTTTTAATACAGTCAGGTGGATGTGTTGCTGGCCTGATGACGTGCAGATCGATTAAAAGTATTTCAATTTGATGTTGTTTTGTTGTTTTAAATACATACCTTATCCATAAAGAATAGAAGCAACAGGAAATTTATTTAATTAAAAATCAATTTAATTACAAATTAAATTTAATTACAAATTAAATTTAATTATAGATGTTGTGTAATTATAGCTGGTCGTTCATTTTATATATAATCACTACGTTCCAATTACGTTCAAAATCACATAAAAACTAAATACAAAGCCAAATCGACAGCGAATGGCATTTAAATTAATTACCTACTAGTAATCAGAATACCTTCATGTAATTAACTTCATTGAACTAACTGCCGAACAAATGGAACTTATTAATTCCATGATACGCAATTACTGTGAATGTCAAGTGATCTGGAATGACAGTAGATGTCATAGTGACAGTGACAGCTCGTTTATAAGTTAAAGTGAGTGTCGCGTCGCTGCATCATCCATCTTGCCGATAGCATCGCCGGATGTTATCGACAGAAAACTTCACGACACAAGTACAAAGCTGCTCTAAATTGTTTTAAAGTCACTCTGAATGAGTCATCTATTGGACGAAAATCTGTTGGAACTGATAAAATGGACGAAAGTATATTTAACAGAGAGTATTTTCTTTATAATAACTGCGGAAAGACGTCGTCAGTTTTAGGCGCGAAGCCGAGATTGTATCAGCGTTTCAAGTGTTTTCATTAATCATTTATATTGAACATCTAGTAAAGTTGAGTGTCCGACAGTTTTGTGAATAATAAGTATTGACGCTACTTATTTCTATTANCATTAATCATTGATATTGAACTTCTAGTAAAGTTGAGTGTCCGACAGTTTTGTGAATAATAAGTATTGACGCTACTTATTTCTATTAATAACTGTTCAGATGATTAACGAGTCGGCCAATAACTTTGAGTTCACTAAAGTTAATGAAAGAAGTGGTATTGTAATTGGAAAGTTCAACAACTAAAATATGTTACCGGAAAATAGGAATTTTCTCAATTGCACAATACGTTCAAGAAAATAATGGGTTTTGTCCAAACCAGCGATCACGAATGGGCTGCTTAAAAGAATAAAAGAGATTTTAAAGCCAAAAAAATCTAAAGAAAAACTATTGGAGTCAAGTGTAACACAGTGATTAAAAGACGCGACGCAAAGCTCCTTATACACTCCTAGTATGACAAAGTGTCTGGCATAAGATGGCCGTCGATGGGCCAGGATGCCCCAGCGTGACATCTCAATCATGCCGCGGTCGGCACCCTGCCTTATTACCCCGTAACTTTTAGTATGCACGGCCTTACAGCGTCTTGAGAGCGAGGGGGACGTCGCCAAGTGACGCGGTTATGACGAGCTTGTCTCACAAAGTACAAGTATAAGAGTTTACATGGCTTTTGATCGTGTGTTTTTCATATGAGTTTTCAAATTATTGTTGAATGCTTCAGGATGATTGCACGTGAAGACCCGCCAGTGGCTGTCAGTGAGAGCTTTTTATTTGTTATTAAACGAAAGGTAAAGGGTCATTTTATGTGGGTTGCAAGTCGGGCTGCTTCTAAAATATTCACATTATTGTCCTTCTTCCCGGGAAATGTATGAAGCAAAGACTGTGCACTGTATATTCCCGTGGCTAAATAATTCAGACATTAATAAAAGAGAGTCCAATTACTGCGAATGAAACCGCTATGAATTCATGAATGATTCAAATCAAACTCAATACCCCTTAATATTTCCAAACTGTATAAATAGAAATTCATTAGCGAATGTGTCTCAAAATAATAGCTGCGGCCTTTATAATCCGCCGGACGAACGGGACGAACGGACCGCACGGGTCCGCAAACGATCCGGAAAATTTGAATACTACCCGACTAACAGATTTGCATCCGTCCTCTAATATTAATATAATCGCTTTCATAATATCTTTGTGTTTTAAAGTTCGTCACGGCCTGCGGGTCTGGCGGATCATTAGTGTTAGCTCGCGGATTTGCTTCTATAATTACTGCTGACAACCACTAGGTAGGTACCTAGCTAATTTGGGACACGTTTCGACTGTCAATGATAAATGCTTAATTGACCTGACTGGTGGTTAAAGTAGTTATTTATTCAGGTGTTAGGTAATAAATAATATACGCAACTTTGTAAATAACTTTGAAATTGTTTGTTTTGAAGTTTATTTTGAAGGGCCACAATCTGCTGAGGTACCTAAGTGCCTCACTTGGCAGGCAATCGGCAGCTCGTCAGCTGTCGTCTTACTGTCCGTCACGCCGAACATTGCCGAATGTTTCCGAATTAAGTGACGTCATCTTCGTCATGACACGTAACCGTTTTATGACGAATGAGGAAAGACTTCAATAAAATAGTGGAGCGAAAGGATTCAGTAATCGACATAAACACAACAGCTATATTTTACGGAACGCTTTTATGATGTACAACCGCGTCGTACAAGTGCTATCCGTTGTTTTTCGTGAATAATCTTCATGCAGTACCTACTCTACTAAATGAAGACTGACGTAGCATATAAATGTCAATAATAATTTGGTCTAAGTGGCGAAGAGCGGTTGATTTTGGATATTGTCTAAATAAAAACAATCATGGTTATACTCACATGCCGCGCTGATGATGAGGAGGACTGGCAGCATGTTTGATAGCTCCGTCATTTTCGTTTCACGTAGATATTGTCACAGAACGTTTGTTAGCTAGTTTGCAGAGCAGACCACAATTCTTGAATTTTTCAAATAATTCTGAAACACAAAGCAAATTAAATAAAAAACAATAATTGTATCAGAACTGTCGTATTACTATATTTTTCCCGCTATTTCGCTACCGTGTCCGAACCAAAAGAAAACATAAATTTTACGGGTATAAAAAGTAGAAGACTACTCTGATTTCAGAATACGATCAGTACTTCAGATTCCCTTTTACAAACATGTAAACAAACAAACAACAAATAATATATTTACTTTGAAAATAGATTACAAGTAAATCTTTAACACATTAATATTTTTTGCCAAATTAACCTACGAAGATGAGGCCGGTGCTCTCTATCTACCCTGAGAAGAAACACCAGCAGTCTCTTTTAAGGTCCATACAATGAATGTAGTCATAGTATTGATGTATAGGTAAGTGTTGCTTTACCAGATAAGTACCGTGTTACTAGCTACTGGGCTGTGCAGCTCAGATACGCAAGTACTCAGCGTAAACTACTAGTATTCAGCTGAAAACGGTTGGAGTGGAGGCCGACCCCAATATAGTTGAGAAGAGACTAGGCAGGTTGCGGAATTTGTTCGGAAGAGTCACCGCGGCCCTGGAACGCAAAGGGCTTTAGAAGGAACACGGATGGGTTTTAGTCAGTAAGAGTCTGACACGCCCTTCCGATCCACCCAGAGCGGAAGAAGTCATTTGATGATTTCCAATCGTTAAAAAAAGGCAGGGGAAGGGTACCAGCTTCTGTGGCTAATAACCGTACAAGACCACACACTGCGCTCTACCCTCCACAGTTCTGTTCCGATATCCGCTGTAAGCAACAAGTCAAACAAAGTGAGCGAAACTACAGCTCACAGTTATCAGCTCCGTCGACCACGCTCGCACAAAGGACCGGCTCGATGCCGCCGATAAGTACGGTATCCGATGCTGCGGTAATTGAGACGTGCCGCTGATAACAGAGTAAATACGAACACGTTTGACTTGGACGGTTGGAAGGATCAAACGTGATCACTGACGATTTCGTGTTTAGGAACATGTGAAAAAATATTTAATATCCTGTACAAAACAATTGTACTTCCCGAAGAGGGTAGTTTTGTGTAAGTACCTAAGTCCCATGTCATAGCGCACCCATTGCTATCAACTAGCATAGATTTAGCCTCCGGGCTATTGCTGAGAAATCCCATAAATTCATCTGAAAAACCGAATAATACCTTAGAATTGAAACTGGAGGTCTAGGCCACATGCTCCGTAGTATTGCTTGAGGCTGCTGAACATCGAGGCAAAAAAAAACTAGGAAATGTTCAAGTGCATTCAGAAACAGTATCAATTATGTGCTTGAACGCACTTGTAATCCCAAACATCGGAGGAGCAAGGCGAAGGGAATGTCCTCTAATTTAAACGCTGGCAACATTTTTGGGCGACATTTGTCTAAGTTGACACGCAGTGTAATTGTTTGGAAGGATCGGACTCTCCGCCGAGTTCATTACTAACATCTACTGAACTATGTACGAGTATTAACTATTAACTTTATTGATTGTTTTTGCTGACAAAGTGCCCTATCAGAAGCAAGCACTTCGCCCACGACTTCATCTGCTAAAATTAAGTACAAAAAATTTTCACCCCCTTAAAAATGTAATTTCCAAAAATCCTTTCTTAGAGCTCACACCCACGTGGACCCCACCACATGATTTTTTTTT
>NDFZ01003449.1:0-28564 GCA_002192655.3 Mamestra configurata
GGATATTACTTCCTCTCCTACGCCGCGCCGGCGGTCTACTCTCCCTCCGTCTTACGAATTTTCAGGTCACGTGTCTTGACGCGAGTTTAACATTTTTATCCATCCCAAAAAGTGTACAAACAACGCCGCTAAAGAAGTTTTCACTTAAAAAAATATGTCCCTCTATATATAAAACAACGTAGGTATACCTAATTTGTGTTTAGATGCAATAAGTAGTTAGGTACATGTTATGTAAGTCGCAGGAACTATTGCAAAATAGATTTAAAGAAACGTTTACCTACCTGCTTACGCAAACTGTTTATCAACTCAAATCGATACATTGATTCCAGTTTAAATTTTTGCAGACAGGACAGGAGAGAATGCAATGTGTTGCATGTACCGAGCATGCAATTACTTACGAGTAAGTAGGTAGGTGTTTGACGACCTTTCATTTTATTTTCAAAGTTTGGCCACTTGCATCAAAATGTACCTACTATGTAGACAAGCCTGATGCATAGCATTCAATATAAACGTTTATTCAGTCTATGAATGATTGCTCAAAATTCACCATTCATTGTTGCAACGCAATCTACTTAGGTTATATGCAACTAATTCAACCCAACCGCCAAAATATTGCATTTTGGCAACGCGGCAATGACCTTTGAAAAGCGTCTTGCAAAGAATCCGGTTGATTTTAGTTAAATTTATGATGAATAAAATTAATATTTTTTGTGGTTCCGTGCTTGACAGTGTTAATACGGAACCCGTTAACCTTTTGAACGCCAGAGCATAAACGCATCGGTGTTTCCCCGACGCCAAGCCACAGCTTCACCGTACTTTTTGTCACATATTTGTGACGTTTGGCGTACAGGNAAGGTTATATGCAACTAATTCAACCCAACCGCCAAAATATTGCATTTTGGCAACGCGGCAATGACCTTTGAAGAGCGTCTTGCAAAGCATCCGGTTGATTTTAGTTAAATTTATGATGAATAAAATTAATATTTTTTGTGGTTCCGTGCTTGACAGTGTTAATACGGAACCCGTTAAAGGAGTGCTTATGAACACTTTGTGGTCGATCTGTCCATCAATATGTTCTTTGTTAAGTTTAATTAATGGTTTATTATGCGGAAGTATTTCTCTTTCTTTATTATTTTTTATTGACAAGAGTAGGTGAGAACTTGTGCGTGTTCCACAGGGAGTTATATTGGTACCATATTAGTTTCCAATAAAAAAAATATAGGTTCCTATTCAAAACACCATGCACAACGGTACAATGTCGGAATGCCTTAGATATAGTGGGTCCACACAATACAGATTTTTGTCTGACAGACAGAGACACAGACAAATGTCGGTGTGATAGACATTTTTTATTCAGAGTTCAAAGTCTGCGCAGACAAGTCTGTATCATGTGAACAGTCCATTAATCATTTTCATGATAAGTTTATGGAAACGAACCTAGTCCCAACCTCAACGGCTTAACTAATTTGGACGAAACTTGGCGTTGGGTAAACCATGACATAGGTACATGTACGGAGAAAGCAGTTGGCAAAAACTAGTGGATAGAAAGTTTTCTACATTACAGATTTACCCCCTTATTAATAAAAACTTTTTTTTTGAACGGGCACCACTCGCAGTTCAGCAGTTNAAAGTCTATATCATGTGAACAGTCCATTAATCATTTTCATGATAAGTTTATAGAAACGAACCTAGTCCCAACCTCAACGGCTTAACTAATTTGGACGAAACTTGGCGTTGGGTAAACCATGACATAGGTACATGTACGGAGAAAGCAGTTGGCAAAAACTAGTGGATAGAAAGTTTTCTACATTACAGATTTACCCCCTTATTAATAAAAACTTTTTTTTTGAACGGGCACCACTCGCAGTTCAGCAGTTCAGCACACTAAGGCTGGTTACTGCTTAACCGGAGATTCTAAATTCAAATTATCTATAGAAAATTTTGAATAAAGAATCTGGTTATCAGTATTTTAGCTATGTAATGGTTATAAAGTTTTTATAAATTAGGCTGAAAATGTATAACATCACGAGTGTGTCCCCAAAAGTGGGAGTCAAAAAAGGTGTTTAGTACCTCCACTTTTGATTCGTCACTATATGTGGTTCTACATTATAAGTGGTGGGCCTATTGTCAATAACAGCTTTTGAGCAGCTCTCAACGGTTAACCGTTGGGAGCTGCTCAAAAGCTGTTTTCAATTTAAAGGCCTTTCCCATACCCAACCTGGACCGAGACTAGGATCCAATCCAATGCTCAGTACCTACCTAGTCGTAATTTTTTTTTTTTTTTTTTTAAGGATGGGAAATCATCAAATGGCTTCTTCCGCTCTGGGTGGAGCGGAAGGGCGTGTCAGACTCTTACTGACTAAAACCCATCCGTGTTCCTTCTAAAGCCCTTTGCGTTCCAGGGCCGCGGTGACTCTTTCGAACAAATTCCGCAACCCTGGCAGGCTCTGGCCCTAGCGGGCCCCGTCTTCTATGCTGACATCTCTTTGAGGCGCGCGTGAAACACAACGCGCCATCGACCCGGGCCTGGTGGTGATCGGACAGCGAGCCACCCAACGCTCGCCGTCCGCAGGCCCGCGCCTACGGTGGCCGGGGATCGCCCTGCGACTCCCGACGCCCGGGGCGTCTTCTCCTGTAGCGGCGGTTGGGACGAAGGCCTTGCCTTTCCCTCGCGCGGCCCGCCTCCTCCTTCGCTAGCATTACTGCTTCGCAGAAGGAGGTGACCGCTTCCCAAGCCTCCTCGCTCCGGACCATGGATTCAACCAGGGCCGGACGCGAGAGGTTGCCGCCGCCGATCGCCTCGACGAGGACAAGGCGGTGCTCTGCCCAAGCAGGGCAGACCTCCACCGTATGCTCCACCGTGTCCTCCGGGCGATCCTCACAGACCTAGTCGTACTTGCAAAGGCAATCACGAGACAAAACTCAAGCTTTTTTGCTAATCGATTCTTCTCACGCAATGTCTTTAACGACCCTGGCTTAGACCTCAACAATATAGGAAAAAACATTCTCGTCATCTAGATTACCTATTTGGAGGTTTATTATTTACCTCTGACATTGAATTTCGATGTAAGAAATAACAATCACGTAAAAAGTACCTATTGGCGAATTTTGTATGCAAGCGTAGATGTATATTGTAACACCAGCGACTCACGCTAGTGCTACTAACTAATATAGTTTTATTTGATATTATTATCAAATAAAACTATATTTGAGATTTGAACTTTAAAATATATTAGGCGTCTGCCTTCAAAGAACGTTGGTACCGGAGTCACAGATAAAAACAAAACATATTTTTACATTCCTATTTCAAATTCTTTTAGTTTTCACCAGACGCTTCCAAAGGCTACCTTGTCTACCAGAGACCTGCAGACAAGGATATCCTCTTCACAATATTGAGAGTATTTTTTATCTTCTAAGGAAAAATGGAATGTGTTATTGGATCACAAAAAAGGAAAACTTCAACTAAACAGTTTTTTATTATATCGGCCTCTGTAGGTATGATATTATAAAAGTGATTTATTTCACCACTCGCTTCATGAAAGTCTGACCAAACTTTTTTTTTTTTTTTTCTCAAAAGTCTGACTAAACTTTCAGTAGGCTTGGAGCTAAGAAGTGAAATTCCCTGCCGGAGTCTACGGAGGGAACGTACATAGGTACTCTCGGGATAAAAGTAGTCCATCAAAATTTGTTCAACCCATTCACGGACCGACCGTGAAATTATTTATTACTATTGCTATTATCTACTTATTGCTAAATGCAAAATTAAAAATTCATAGGTCAGTATTTCAGATTCAGAAGGTCTCGCATTTCACATTTCAAATTATTACAAATACCAAAGTAATAAGTTCTCAATGTCGTCGACCGGCGGGAGTCTAGTACAATTGGTTTCGTAACAAGTGGTTTGAAGTACTTGGTAAACTAGGTACTATAATAGGTCTATGAAACACTTGGATATTACAGATTTCCGGTACGCAATTAAAATTGTTAAGCAATCTTTTTCGATTGTCATGGCTTGGGCTCACACCAACCACATTTACGTTTATTAGTTAGGTAAGGCCCTAAATTAATAAACTGTGCCATAATAACATCGATTAAGGGACTCACCAGAGAATGGGCAGCAGCATTCTTTGACAGCTACACTGCGATCGGCAACCCGGCTGCCAAGCGTGGCGATTATGGCAAATGGCCTCTGGGGCTAGGTCCAGCAGTGCACGTCTTTCGGCTGATATGATAATAACATCACGTGGAGGGGTAGGCTGTGGTACCTAGTCATGCTTAAACCAATCTACATTTCTTTTCTTCCATAGGTTCGCGGTTCATCGTGGTCTCACTTGATGGAAAGCGATGACGATGGAGTACGCTTGTCTAGACTTAACCTATTCACTCTTGACTTGAAGACTGTTGAATACTGACTCCAGCAGGGAATTCCACTCCTAAGCTGTACGCACAATGAATGTATTCCCAAAATGTTTTGTGCCTATTGGTGGCATATCCATATGTACCGGTGGCTCATCCCGTACGTCTTGTAGTCCGATGATGGTACTAGTTAGGCTGATATAAGTTGTGCGTTACCGACGCAAACTCCTCGAAGAAGGTAACCATGCATTATATACCGAGACTCCTCCGTAACAAATCCGACACTAGTCTTGCCAAGAGGTCATCGTGTTATCCATTGGGTTGTAGAGATCAGAGAGGCAGTCGCTCCATAGCTGCTATCATGATGACTTTGCCACTTCGTAATACAGCCGGTCGATTCTGTAAACATGTCGAAGTGAAAGCTTGGGTGAAGTGATCACGAAGTGAGCTGTCATTCCATCTTGATTACATGGATTGACAGCTCACTTCGTGATCACTTCATTCAAGCCTTCACTTCGATATCTTTACAAAATCGACCAGCTGGACTAAGCGTTCCCTGTTTATCCAGTGAATGACGCCAGAAAAGTGTGCGAGAAATAAAAACAATCGTGCGGCTAATTAGTTTATAGAATCGACCGGCAGCTCCTGTTTGATGTATGACAATGAAACGTTTTTAAGTTTATTTAAACTTAGCTGACGTTGGCCACACAGCTGCGAGGTTAAAGTGGAACTGTGGCTGGTTACATTTACCGCATGTCGGTGGAGCAATAGGCAAAAACGACCACACAGTGGATTCCGAACGCCAGGAATTTACCACGCAGGTCTAGAACGAGGGGAAGGGTTGAAATGGACTCCTTCATAAAGAACAGGCCCAAAATCGCAAAAGACTGGGAAAGTGAAAAGAGGGAGGGGAGACCTTTGGCTTGACAAGGACCATTATGGCAATGCGAAGCAGCAATTCTTTAATTACATTTTAACCTGTACAAAATATCTAGTTTACGATATTACTCGTTTTACACTTTGAATCGTAGCAGACTATGTGAGTCAGCTAATCGCCATTCATGCGTATCGTGAGCAACGGCGCACGCGCATCGTACCGGTGCGTTGGACACCGAGGGGCATCAAGGTCGCAGTTTGAACTTGGTTCATCTATTTGTTTTTGTAACTAGATTAGATTTTGCCGGTCCAAGGTAATGCCTAATTTTTATAACACGCTCTCTGGATTTTTGTGTCCGAATTAAAGCATTTTTTTTTGTTTTTATGAAGAGCAATTCTTAAAATTGGCAGAGGATTTCACGATACACCATTATTTTCATCTAAGTACACACATAGTTTACAGTTACATAACTACTTCTTTCTGGTCTACTTGTTTTCCAATTTCAACCGAATGTGTTCAGTTGTTTGAGTAAAAGAGATCGACATATTATACTGACAGATTCATTACTTTTGTTATTAGTAGGACGTTAGATAGGATTACGCACGCAATAGAGCTCTCATGGTTGCGGAATTTGTTCGGAAGAGTCACCGCGGCCCTGGAACGCAAAGGGCTTTAGAAGGAACACGGATGGGTTTTAGTCAGTAAGAGTCTGACACGCCCTTCCGCTCCACCCAGAGCGGAAGAAGTCATTTGATGATTTCCCATCCTTAAAAAAATATAAAATAAATAGAGCTCTTATCCATCATGACATTTTTTAAAGATCAAGACATTACATACAATGTGCCTTACCTACTTTGTGTTTTATGTTGTTAAATATTCGAGCTCGTGTGTCACGGTAGTTAGCTAAAATTACAACAATTAAGGAAAAAAATCGAATGACTAAATACTGAATAACCTTGTAGCTCTATCTTCCATAAACAGCTGAATGTCGATTGTATTTGCCGAGGTTTTTCATGAAAATTTAGTTTTGAAACAATGACTCGAATTTAGAAGATGACTACTTATTATTTTAATCTAGTATTAACGTATACAACTATACATTTCAAATCTGTGTTTTAAATATTTGCATGCTATTTATTTAAACTATAATTGTACAATAGGGTACATGGGCGGACTTAATGCATCAAGGCATTCTCTACCAGTCAACCTTCGGGTGAAAATGAAGTTATTGTACACCTACCACAGTGTAGTATTTGTGGTAGGTGTACAATAAATTAAAATAAAATTTTAAATAGAATGTTGGTTCGGAAAGAATATACAATAATACATATAATGTACTAATAAGATAAGATAATTTTATTTGTTCAAACATGAGTATACATACAAAAAATCAGCATGCAAATATTATAAACAGTATATGTCATATACGTCATGTATTTGTCTTTATATATGGCAACATATATAAAGGCATACAAATATTTAAGTAGGTGAGTAGGTATTTGCATTAAAAAAAAATTAAATAAATTGGTAAAAAAATATATTTAAATAGTAATGTAACCACAATTCGACTATCCAAATTATAATATAACACTCATAGTTCACGTAAAGAATATATCAAGAAGTAAAAAAAAAATAGGTAAAAATTAAAAGTCATAATAGTAATAAAATCATATAATGTATATGCTATTGTGGTATGGTGGAATGAGACCCACACTTAAACTATATGAAACATCTTATTTACCATTTATTTAATAACCAGTCTCCAAATAAATCCTCTGATATAATACAACAACACCAGTAAATCGGTTCAACTAACTTTTACTCTCGTAAATGTTTTTTTCTTCATAAATAGTAGGTAGAACAGGTGTTCAACAAAATCTAGTGCCAAGGTTAATGTCTAGACTTTTGGATTTCATAACAGATCGAATGATGTAAGTGAGTATAACCGTAATGTAGACAGTTGCAATTTTTCAGTCTATTGGCGCTATAAAAAAAAAAACTATTAAATAAATTAAAAGTTTAAGGTGGAATTCCATCCAATAAACATGTTTTTTTCGGTTACGCAACCCTGCGTGTGAGGGTCCGACTCGCACTTGGCCGGTTTTAAAGGATGGAAAATTATAAAATGACTCTTTTCGCTCTTGGTACAGTGAGAGGGAGTGTCAGACTATTACTGACTAAATTCCATCTGTAGGTATTCCTTCAATTAATAATTGCTCTTTACGTTACAGGGGAGCTACTCTCTAAGCCCGAAGTTTGTAATTTCGGGCTTAGTTGCAGGCGTATTCTAGTCCGTATCTACGGACGGTGATATGGAGTAGAATACTCCCACAACTAAGACCGAAACTACGGACTTCGGGTTTAGAGAAAAGCCCCCCAGACCCACGGCAAGTCCTTCGAACAGTCCCACAACAATTGGTTTTAGTACTTTATGGACACAAATGTACCGAGGCGGCCTTAAAGCGCAGGCCACACCGCCAGATAGCGAGCGAGCATCGTTTCACCTTTTTTCATACTTATTTCAGTTGTTCGGGGTGTTAATCGAAGTATGAAAAGAGGTGAAACCATGCTCGATCAGCTCGCTCGCTCGCTAGCTAGCTGGCGATGTGGCCTGCGCTCTATGCTTGAGGAATTTTCTACCAGACAACCTTTGGGTGATGCAGAGACCCATAGTTGTAGGCGTTGCGCGCTGACTAACTTTGGAAGCGGTCGTGCGCAGACTAATGATCATAATTTGCGCAGATTGAAAACAATTCGAATGCAGTAGCGGTCAATTTTGTTGAGTAGATCTGCATTCAGGTATGTACGTAGGTACAGTAATGGTAGATGATACTTGTAGGTAAAATTAGGATCTGGCAGACTCTGGACAAGCATTGTTTTCGTGTCCGATGGTAATAAATAAATAGGTACTAGATATCAGACGTGATAAGTATATAAAAAAGGGATGATGTGTTTTCTACCCGACTAAGTTGAGGTTCTCCTCATTGTTTTGTCATCCCAATGTGTTTAAGGTCTTCGCTAACACAGCGTTCATTGAATTGATTACTTACGATATAGCTACCTAATAGTGCGAGGCACCCCACACTTTTCTTATTTTGCCCAAGATACCCTATCCCATTATTCATACTGACCGGGAAAAGTGATTACCTACTCACACAGTTAAATTTACAATCCACGGACGTTGATGAGAAATGAGGTTACGAAAGTAGGAGGATGCAGTTTAAGTTTTTAGTTTTATTAAGGTGACTATCCAGGGTTGCGGAATTTGTTCGAAAGAGTCACCGCGGCCCGGGAACACAAAGGGCTTTAGAAGGAACACAGATGGGTTTTAGTCAGTAAGAGTCTGACACGCCCTTCCGCTCCACCCAGAGCGGAAGAAGTCATTTGATGATTTCCCAAACTTAAAAAAAGGTAACTATAGATTTGCCTTTTTTTCGATGATCGTTGTATTACTTACTAATGCCATACACCATCTTTAGATGCGCAGTTTTGTTTGTTTACAAAGTAGTATTTACTTATGTACGGTTTCGTTTAAAATTAATTGGTGATGCCTGTCACCATGCGATAGAGTTTCAAAGTTGATTATCATTCCGTATCGTCCCTCCTTACGTTACTCAAGAATTGCGTCGTTAAGATGTTGCCATTGTCTTTAATTCTGATCCAAGAGTTTTGGATTTCCTGTCACGACCATTGAAATCTTGCTGCGATGTTATGCCGAATTACTAGTATGGAATACATAAGTATCCAAATATTAAGTAAGTTATTTATAGAGATGATGAGACATAAGTATTGTTTTACTGACTGCAGCATAATTAGTTTAGTTATTTTTACAAAACTTTGGTTTCTACGAACTCAAATTTGGCTATTTTGAAATAGCTAAACTAGTTTAGTTATTTTTATTTTCAGTATAACAGTATATGTACCTACTGAAATTAAAAATAGCTTTTCATACGGAACAGCTATTTTTATTTTACCTATACCTACTTATTTTAGGCGTAAAAAAGTAATAAACAAACAGACAGAGTTACTTTCGCATTTTTAATATCAGTATGGATCAAAATGTTGACCTTTTTTCGATTGTAGCACAGACTAGAGCAGAGATCAGTAGATCCTAATGCAATATACACTTTGTTTTTTTTTTAAGGATTGGAAATATTCAAATGACGCTCTGGGTGTAGCGGAAGGGCGTGTCAGACTAAAACCCATGCGAGTTCCTTCTAAAGCCCTTTGCGTTCCAGGGCTTCAGTGACTCTTTCGAACAAATTCCGCAACCCTGGCATGCAATAGATATTGCACTATAAAAACAGTCAAAGGTCAAGCCGACGTCTTTTTCCGAAACCGCTTGTTAAATAATTGCAACGAACGCAGAGGATTGATTACATAATAAGGTATTGCTAACATGTTATAATTATATGCAGGTACTTCGCTTCCGTATTTATTTTGAAATGTAATTGCATTATCTCAATACAGCCGAAACTTAAATTGCTTTTTTTTGAAGTGATAACTTCTTATGGGTAAACCGCTTCGTAACGTAACGCGTTACGGCGCCAGTCTGTCTGGCTTCCCTTTTTCTCACGNTGAAGTGATAACTTCTTATGGGTACGGCGCCAGTCTGTCTGGTTTCCCTTTTTCTCACGCATACGGCAGCGGTAGGCAGGCTCTTCCTCTCTCACTCTAACCCACAGCGCTAGTCGTATTTCGGACCGACGCCGACGCTTCCCATATTAAATAGTTCAACTTAGATTAGTTTAAGTTATCACTTCTGTCGGGCGTCCCGAGACGCAAACGTTTTTTGTTATTCAACGTGGTTTTATTTTGATTACTCTACTTGAATCGTTTTTCTCGACAAGATGTAGGTATGTAAAATTTAACTTAAAAATAATTTTGCTCGCATAGCTCGACAAAATGCACATATCAATAACATGCAAAAAAATAGATTTTTTAAAAGAATGAAAAGTGGAAATTATATTGTGAGAAAAAAAAATTGGTACCTAGTATGAAGATGCAAATATAATAAATATGTAGGTTATGAAAAACCCCCTTTGTATAGCTACATATACCTAGTTAAGTACAAGTACGGATTACCTACCAACTGGTTTTGTGGATAACAACTACTTTTCGACGTACGTAAATCTCGTACCTAAGTGCCTACTGACTTATTATTACCTATATGAACTAACGTCCTCATACCCATTCCACTTTTTAGGGTTCCGTACTCAACAAAAAACCCTTATAGTTTTGTCGAGTCCGTTTGTTTGTCTGTCCGTGGTTTAGCTCAAGAGACGTAAGCGTCTCTTGAGCTAAACCACGGACAGGCACTAGAAAGTTGGAATTTGGTGTATATATTAATCACGCCGACAAAGTGCTAAAATTAGAGTCATGTGTTCCCCCCTCTGCCAGCTAAACGGTTGTTTGTGGAGACGTGAAAAAATTAATAGAAGCATATATAACGAACTTAAAAGGAAAATTTTCACAGCTAAGTAGTACGCTTTACAAGTTAACGAGTAATCGTAAGAGTAAACCTATAAAATGTACTTGGAGAAGTAAAATTTCGTGCAAGTTCCTCTTCACTTACCATAGTCCCATGTGGGCCCGTTTTTAGACGTTAAACCGTGAACTCAATTAATATATTCATAGAATCAAACAAAAAGCACCATTCTAATTCCACAACACGCACTTGTCCGGTTTTTTATAATCTTTGATAAGATAGTTATAGAATGCTGAGTGGGCCTTCTGGCACGACGTGCATCTCCCTAGTTTCTCGCCTTTCCTTTTTCTTTCTTTTGTTTTCAGTTACATGTTAATCTTAACTAGTCTTTTGACCACCACACCTCAATTCTGAACACTTTTCACTGACAGAAAACATCAGCTACCTCGCTTTTTTTGAGTGCTGATAATAAGACAGGCATGGTTCCTGTGACGTTGGTATGTAGTTTTTTTATGGTGGCGTATCATTATGAGATATAAGTACAGTCAGGTAAATTTATTAGGTATTTATCAAGTAAGGTTCAATGTTAAAATAAACTTCCACGTCATAAAACGTCAAGAACTATAAGTAGGTATAAGTGCCAGTAAGATTTTTTCAAACGTAGCAAGTAACCTTCAATTTACTGGGAGATTATGACTAACAATTAATTTCTATGACTGAAGAAATGTCTGCCTACACAAAAGTTAAATTAACTGTTTACTTACCCGTTGTAGCATCGTAAAAACGCCGCTTCTGATGATTCGAGAAAACCTGAAATTGATACATTTGTACTTGAAAGAAAAACAATTGCAAGGAAAAACGAAAACAAATATTAGTTACCCATACCATACTCCTCTAGTAATATTAATTTTCTTGATTAGTTGAACAATAAATAATAAAAATTAAAATAAAAAGGGAGCTTCCCTATTAGAAACGTGTTTTTTCGGTTTGTGGTACGGAACCCTTCGAGTGAGAGTCCGTCTCGCACTTGGCCGGTTATTATTCAAGTTTTCTATAGAGAATTTAAATATAGAATTCGCTATCTACTACCTACTTACATTTATCATAAGGTTATTTTTATGAATAAGCCCGTATGATGTTTTTTTTTTGTCATAACATCGTCTGATTAAAAATAAGCCAGTTTTTATTTACAATTTTACAAACCATAGTACAAACCTATGAATAATATTGGACACACTATTAAAAACAATAAATTCATTGCACTCCACATTTTAATATTTACTTTTTTCAGAACATAGACATTTACTTTTACTTATTGTTTTTTTTTAACTTATGTCAGCATAACACAGTATATCACCCCAGTTTTTTTTAAATCTCGTTTCTTTTATTAAAATATTGTAATGACAAATGTTTTTTTTTAATCACTTTTTCCCGCCACTTTCTGCGTCAGTCCGCGCGCGTTTGGACAAGGATGCGCGCGTAGCGGTCTAATATTGCGTTAGAACTGATCGTAGACCTGATAATACAATCGCTGATGACTTCGAAATTAACAGTCGCGGAAGTTTGAGTTTAGACCTTGAGGCGCTGTAGCTGTAACTTATTGTTTGTTTTAGTGGACGGACACTTTTAACTGAAGTTCTCTATCTATATGCTCAGGCTTATGCCTAATTATAATAAAACATTGTTTAAGAATAATAAACCCACTAGAAAGCAGTATCTATGTTGTTAAAAAAAAGGGTAGATACGTATTTACCTACCAGGAAGGAAAACTGGCAAGGAGCGAGACCGGTTCAAAACATAATTTTTCCGACTTCGGAGTATAAAAAGATAAAGTCAGGGACATATTACAAGAACTTGCATGAACTAGATTCCCCTGATAATAATTATTCCTGTAATCTCCTGATATAATTTGACTCCTGATGCAATAAAAATAACAATTTATTTTATTTTTTAAACAATATTGCTTTAATAACTGCAGTTTTATTCGGAACCCTTATAAGATCATATAATGCTGAATTACTTGGTTTCTGAGATGAGAATGAAGAGAAGATGCATTCTGTGTGCCATAAGACAAACCACCTGAATTATAAAAATCTGACACCAGTCTAGCTGAGAAGTACCATGTTACCCAGTTAATGGGTTGTGTGTGGAGGTCTGGTAGGTAGCTGCTCCACGTAGAATATTGGTTTTCAGCTGAATTCGGTTTGACTGGAAGCCGACCCTAATATAGTTGGGAAAAAGCTAGGCAGACTTCTTGAGATACAGCCCGCTGACAGACACAGCGGAGGCACAGTAGATAAATATACAGTAAAACATCTTCATACAAACGTGCCGCTCTCGGTTTGAATGTGTGCGTGCGCGCCGCGCGCCATGTCGGCACGCGATTTCACGCACACGCTAGCATAATATATGGGTTAATAAGGTGGCGGCAGTGCGGGCTGTGCAGCGCGACTGTGAGCACGCGCGTACGCTACATGACCGCTTGCGTTCGTCAACTCTCGCCGGCGCGGGCGGCGGACACTTGTCGTAAATTACGAGTATCATGACTTCAAAAAGAGGAAAAAAATATTGTAGTGTTTTCGGGTGCCTCAATAATGATTTCGCAAACCCGGACTTATCATTCTTCATACTTCCTACTCAACCAGAAATGTAAGTACCTACTTATACTTAAATATTATTAGAAAATATGGTATTGTATTGTTTATTTCACAGTTTATTTGCTTTATTAAGAGCGTAGCCGAGTCGCATTTTTCTGAATACTATGTTTAGAGCTAAAGTTTATTTTAAGAAGTCTAGTTTTACTATAAAATAGAGGATTGAGTACGAAACATCGTTTTGGTAAACATATTTTTCGCGTAGGTATAGTTGTAATAAGGACAATTTCACAATAATTAATAAATAATAATAAAGCGTTCCGGACGTGCAGAAACAGGAGAAAAATTTTCTCGGTATCAAATTTGTAACTTAGTATAATAAATGTTATGTGAATAAAAGCTTTTTATTTTTACTAAATTTATAAATTGGTAAAATATTCAATCATAATATGCTTTTTATTTTATAAATTTAGATCAAGTGCTGCTTGTTCGAAAATATTAACTAAAAGTAAAAGTGACAACCCTGGGTATCAACGCAAGAGTAGGCTAATAACTCGGCGGGCGGCCTTAGATAACCTACTGTATATTTATCTACTGTGGCGGAGGCTAAGTAATAGGGTTCCGTTGGTTACCCTTTGGGTACGGAACCCTAAAAACGTTTGACAACGATCATAATCGTAAAGTTAAATAGGTATTATTTGATTTTGTTTAAATATTACCATGGTATCATGCCTTCTAGTCCAATTCTTATACACAATGTATAACGCCCACGTTTGAAATTTGGGCGTTTTTTTTATTAAAACAATTCATCATCTGCCTAGCCTTTTTCCAACTATATTGGGGTCGGCTTCCAGTCAAATCGGATTCAGCTGAATACCAGTATTTTACGTGGAGCAGCTGCCTACCAGACCTCCACAACCCATTAACTGGGTAACACGGTACTCCTTGGCAAGACTGGCGTCAGATTATTTCGCTTCTGACTGCCCAAGATCTACAAATGACAGCCGGGACCAACGGCTTAACGTGCTCTCCGAGGCACGAAGGTATGTTAAGATGGTCACCCATCCACAGAACAACCTCGGCAAGCGTTGCTTAATCTTGAAGATCGACCCGTGCGGCTGTTATTATTTAGCCACGAGCTCCTCCTCCTCCTTTTTTATTAAAACAATTGCTAGTCATAAATTCATGAATTCATTTGTTATTACAGTCTTCTGGCTCATTAGCGGCACACCATCACTGGATCGGCTCGGGGTCGGGCGTCTATTCCGCATCGGCTGCAAGTGTTACCACCATGGAGGTTACCACATTATACACATATACCACAGTCGGCCTACTGTACCTTCATTAAAAGTTAAAACGCTCGTGTGTTCTGTTTTTTTAATAAAAATCAAAAGTCATTTATTCAAATTAGGCTGAGTGCCAGCACTTTTTGAACGTCAAAGTTNACTCGTGTGTTCTGTTTTTTTAATAAAAATCAAAAGTCATTTATTCAAATTAGGCTGACTGCCAGCACTTTTTGAACGTCAAAGTTCTAAATAAAGACAGTCTCCCAAAACGCCCGCCCGTCACCACTTCCTAGTGTTTTAGCTGGGAAGAAGTGCACAACAAACTGCCCAGCAACACATCGTCTGTTGAGTTATAAGAACTAGCATTTATACAAAGGTATGCAAAGTATTCTTACAAAGAAAACAATACAACAAAGGTAACACATAAAAACAAAACTAAATAATTCGCTACTTGTAAGCTAGCACACTCCATTATGCCAGCATAATCAGACAAACTCAATGAATGAAATGAACCTATGAGTCCTTGGGCAAAGGTCTCCCCGTAGCCTTTTTCTCTGGTTTGTTGCCTTCTCTAACGAATCCCTCATGAACGCGTCTAAAGTCGAGTATTTTGATCCGTAGTTACCCATTGGACAAATTGTTAGTTATTAAATAAATGTTTTTATTTGATCGTTGGTCAAGCTAAATATTGATCGAACAATTGGATTGACATTGAATATCGCAGTTATCTCAAATCAATAATAATCAATTGTTAGATATTAACTGAAGTTTTTAACTAATTTATTTGACCATTCGTCAAGCTAACAGGCTACATTTAATGGTTCAGTTAACTACAGTAAAAAAAACATAATTCCTCACGTCAGGCGTTTTCTTGGCGTTCCACGACGGCGACTTATTCATAATAATTATACCTAGTTTAATAAATAATTCGCAGCACTAATATAAAGCAATAGATATTTAGCTAAAGTAAATTTTTGGCTAACATATTCTGGAGGCGGCTGCTGATATAATATTTTTATTGAAAATATTTCCCGGGATCCCGGGATTGCATAATTAAGGGACTAACTACATTTATTCAGTTCCATGCGCGTTTCACTGAACGATTTTGGTTACACTTAGGGACTAACCACACTAATTGATTGAAAAAATGACTGGCCTGTTGGTCGAGTGGTTAGTGACCCTGACTGCTTAACCGAAGACGACCACCGGTTAAGCAGTCAGGGTTCGATTCCCACCCAGGACAAATCTTTGTATGATGAGCATGATCATTTGTTGTGTCTGGGTGTAATTTGTCTATAATATATATGTATTTAGAAATATATAAGTATGTTTATCAGTTGTCTGGTTGCCATAGTACAGGCTCTGCCTAGTTTGGGATCGGATGACCGTGTGTGAGTTGTCCCAGATTATATTATAAAAAAAATCAGCTCTATTTAGGGATCCGTACGCGTCTCATACAAAATCGTTGTTTTCTATGGACAAAAGCTGAATAAGTGTGGTTAGTCCCTTATATAGTTCTGCTTCTATCAGCCACATACAGCATCGTAACATTGTGAAAAGCCGTCATAGCGTGTTATCTCCGCTGAAGCGCTCCTATCTGCGTACGGTGCTGGATTATTGAGAAGCGATTACATACTCTTTGCTGCAAAAACGGTAAACTACTCATTTAGTATTGTGCCCTCAACAAAGACAGTTCTATGCATAGATGATACACTATAAACTAGCTATTCTATGTGCGATATTGTTATCGTTTCGCTTCTTGCAAAAGAAATAGAAAAATTAAACGTAATCAATTAAAATGCAAACGAGAGTGGGTCAACCCACTTTGATGAAATTGAAATTTGGTTGGAGAATACGTGACATTGATACCCCAATTAAAAGAAAATAATATGAAATCTAAAGAGCATTTTCGGATGAATATTGATAATATTGGGAATAATAATTTATGCAGGTCACAAAGCACTTCTTATCGAAAAATCCAGCATTTCACTGTATTTTGTGTTCAATCGGGTTTATTACATCTCACTTAAATTTGTTGATCCCGGAAATGCGGGGAAATAACCAACTTCTTAACTTTAGGCAAATATACAACCGAATTTTCAATATCTAAATGGGAAACTAATGAAAGACTGATCCTATAACTAGGTTTCGGATGATGATTCAGAATAAAGGCAACGTTCACAATGTCACACAAATTAAGCAAGATTGAATATAGTGCATCTTTAAAATAGATTGTATTGTTACACCGTGAGAGATAAGCTGAAGTGAGCTGTGAGTGTCAATCACCAATGTGGAACAGCTGGTGCGATTCTGTAGAAATCTCACCGTGAAAACTTTGAAGAGGTGGGTTTGTTTTCTTTGGCTAGGAAGTGGGCTTGTATGTTGTGTCCACCAGGTTAATCACTTAATAAAGAATAAACAAAATAAATAAAATATCCCTTTTGATTTTATAATGATTTATTTACCAAAATGAACCAACCACCTAGATAGAAAAGGTCATAGTACTGATAATAGATACTTTCATTAATAATATACTTTCAACTTTTCAGTCATGTTAATAATTCAAAGTCAAAGTCAAAGTCAAAACGTTTATTTCAATTAGGCCATTAAATGGCACTTTTGAACAAAATAATAAAATTACATTAATAAAGTGACTCTACTGTCCATTCGGAAAGGTAGATTCTTATGGAGAAGAACGGACAAGAAACTCCATAGTTACTCTTTTCAAATAATGATTTACAAAATTTGGTACCTATACAAAAATTAATTTAATATTATGTGAGGACGATGCACCCAGAGTATGCTACTTATAAGAACAAAGTATTACCAGCAGAGGTTAACTTATTCATTTTCATTTAGGATACGTTACATGCATGATACGATTAAAACCGGTCACGTCACAAATTTATATTGGATACATTTTTGATTTTATAAAAATAAAGTAGGTATATACATAGATACCAGCATAAGTTATCATCCAATAGATCATAGTAGGATGCATAAGTACAACAGCAACGAAAATGCATGGCCTTCAAAAATTTTCTTTGAAATTTTTCGATCATATCGGATGGATGTTGGATGGCGGCTTATTCTTGGTGACCTCTTGCTTGGTGTCGAGATCATTCTACCGCTGGTATTCAAGGATAAACACATTTTGTCTGAGCACACGTCGAGCTAGTTTACTTATCTTACCAAAAATGAGAACTAAGTTCGGTAAGAAAAATTTAACATTTGAAGGAGCACAATTGTACAACAATATATCGTCATGCATAAAAATGTACACTCATTCAATGCATTTAAGAAGGAATTAGCCCAATATTGAATAAATAAATAAATAAATAAATAATAACGAGGCAAATAATTACACATATGGGAATGCATTAGTAACATGAAAAACTCAATATTTATTTTATTGACGAACTCAATATATGTATGTACCTAGCATAAGGTAAACATTGTTCTCATGTAAGTGACTTTGTGTCTATTATGTGAATAAAAAAAAAACGCCTTTGAACAGGTCATTTGGACCTTTGGGCATTTGACACTTTTTTTCTGAATGTCTTTACATCCGAGGAATTGACTGCCTTGTTTCCGCTTGCCGTCCTTGACTTCAGAAAAGAAGATGCGCTTAGCCACCCTTTCGTCAGGCTTCCTCACAACATGTCCACACCAACGCAGCTGGCGACGCATTAGATAGACCTCAATACTGCCGAAAGTACCCCCATCCAAAATATCCGAAGAGGTAAGGACTTAAAGTCGACCCCTGGTACTAGACTACAGACATACTGATCTCCTCGGTGTTGCCAATAGCTGAACAGTCGTGGGTAAGTACAAGATTGACTGCACAGGGCACGAATTAACTTGATCTGCTTCACCGACAAAACTTTCTCCATCAAGGCTCCCCAACTCATCCCAAGGTATCACACGCTTTCCTTCAATCAATGAACACCAGTGCAAGTTCTTGTGTTTCCGTCTGTACATCTCTCATACTAAGTGACATGAGTTATAGTTGTTAGCAGTCCTGTAGGTACATCTATGCAGTGTTAAATTACTCACATATAAATACTACCCATATTCATTTGAAAACTTTCACCCGTCTACTGGTATATCGCTCTTTTACTATGCCATCTTTGGATACAACCTTACCTTTTATATAACCATATGTATATTATATTTTAAAGAAAAAAAAAAGAAGAATAAAAAAAAACAAATAAAAGAAGAATATCAGCCGCACGGGTCGATCAAGGTTAAGCAACGCTTGCCAAGGTTGGTCTGTGGATGGGTGACCATCTTAACATATCGGGTTTTCTCCGTGCCTCGGAAAGCACGTTAAGCCGTTGGTCCCGGCTGTCATTTGTAGATCTTTGGCAGTCGTTACGGATTGTCAGAAGCCAGATAATCTGACACCAGTCTTGCCAAGGAGTATCGTGTTACTCAGTTAATGGGTTGTGGAGGTCTGGTAGGCAGCCGCTCCACGTAAAATACTGGTATTCAGCTGAATCCGGTTAGACTGGAAGCCGACCCCAATATAATTGGGAAAAGGCTAGGTAGATGATGATGTATATTATATTTTATTTAGTGATAGGTACTGTTTCGAATTGTGCCATTCACTACTTTCAATCAATCCACTATTGCGCCAATATTCCAGCTTGACCCAAGCCGTACGGAGATTGGTCCCCTGTGCGACAATAAAATTTGCCACGTAAACTGTGAAAAGAAGATATTTGTTACTGAAAACAATCCATGAAACTATTTTTTATTTTTTTTAATATGGGTTTGCTCTTGACTCTAGTCTAGGTCATAGATGACAAAGACAAAATCGACGATGGAGCGAGCTGAAGCCTATTCACTCTAATTTTGAAGAGATTAGGGTTGTATGCATTCGGAAACACAGACGCAGGCAGAGACTTCCACATTTGAAATCTTTCAGTTCAAGCTATGGGTATTTGTTTACTCTTGTCCATAATTCTTAACCATTCTTAGGGTGCTGAACGTCCGTAAAAAACAAAACCCTTATAGTATCACTCGAGTGTCTGTGCGTCTGTCACAGCCAATTTTGTTCGAATCTAAAGGACCGATTCTCAAATATCTCATAATATATGTTTTATTTCCAAAGAGAGTTCCCAAAATGAATTAATAATATGCGTGAAAAAATTTAGCACGTCCCATAGGTTTTGAGCATTCTTATATAAAAAGGATAAACTGAAAGTTAGGATGTAAGAGCGAGCTTAAAAGTTTAGGACCTTGCCTTGGATAGATTACGGTTTCTATTCACAATTCGCAATTGTAGATAATATAAGTTTCTTTTCCGAGTCATGAACATAATACCTGAGCATTAAGTATGCACGAGCGACCAAAGCAAGCTCAAAAATTTTAACGCGCCACCGCGGATAGCTCTGATTTTCTTTTGGAGTACCAATTAAAAATATATAGAGTCAGATTCGGAGCAAATTGGCTGTGGCAGGCGGATAGCCAAAAAATAACATTGTAAGAACTTACGATTGGTCGGTCGTTTCTCCGATGCAAGTGGTTTCTTGAGGAACGAAGTCAGCACTTGCCCATTTGTCTTCGTCGGCAGCCTTAGCGGCGATCAGCTGAGACTGAAGTGTCAATGATTCTACGAAATAGTCCAAGGCGCGTCGGTGGCTGCACGCGTCTGAAAACAGTAATGAACCGAATTTCTGTCTTGCCTTATTCCAGCTACGTAAGGTCAGCTTCCGTTGCGGAACTTTTACGAAAGAGTCACCGCGGCCCTGGAACGCAAAGGGCTTTAGCAGGAACAAGGATGGGTTTTAGTCAGCAAATGTCTGCCACGCCCTTCCGCTCCACCCAGAGCGGAAGAAGTCATTTGATGATTTCCCATCCTTAAAAAAAAAGGGTCAGCTTCTAGCCTGACAGGATGGACCAGTATTTTTATGAAGGTTCTTAGTATCAGAACTCCACAACCCAGTAATTTGGTAACACGATACCTCTTGGCAATGTTTGGTGTCATATTTTCTGACTTCTTACTACACGTACCTAACGACTATCAATGATGATCTAATGACAGTCGGCACAAAAGGCTCGACGGACTTTCCGAGGCACGACCTCGAGGGTCGTGAGACAAGAGTTACAGTACATTCTCAGGTCAGCAGATTGAGTGTTCTAGATCGAAATCAAGGTCAAAAGGTGCAATTAGACCACGACTTGCTCACCATAGATTTCATTTTTTTATCTTCACCATAAGTATTTTACAATTATTTCCTAAAATGTTCCTTGATTTCGTAGAAATGTAATTAACTTTTAAAAAGGATCTCTCAATCCACACGCACATAAATTATATATAAGGTCATATATTAGACGGAGTGTTGTGTTCCACGAGCGCTTCAAAGAGATGTCAGCATAAGAGACGGAGCCCGCTAGGGCCAGAACCCGCCAGGGTTGCAGAATTTGTTCAAAAGGGTCACCGCTGGACTGGAACGCAAATGGCATTGGGAGGAACACGGATGAGTTTTAGTCAGTAAAAGTTTGACACTCCCTTCCGCTCCGCCCAGAGCGAAAGGAGTCGTTTGATGAATTCCTATTGGTAAAACAAAAAGAAAAAAGGGGTCATATCATGAGGTAAATTTTAAGTTGACTGTTAGCCAGACTTCAAGTTAGCCTAAAAACCTGTAAAACTTTGGTATTCAAGTATGGTTTGAGGCATTGGCCACTATCGTACCTTTAGGTGACAAGGCTGGGTTAACTAAAAGGTTCACAGGATCGCATCCCGGTTGTACCCCAGTCTCTTTATATGTGATGATGTTGAGAATAAAGTCGATATGTCCCGTATTCGTTGCCATGCCGTATCTTTCAGTGTCTGTGTGGATGATGTCGACGAATTTGGCACATGTCTGGTCGATGCGCGGGTTTGGTGAGAAAGCTCCGTCATAAAAGGGCTTTGCAGGTTCCAGACCTGTGACCCTGTAAATTATAAGCAAATAAACAAAACGCTTCTAATCTGGAATAATCTGTAACGGCTTATTTGTATGGATAGCAATTTCTTCCGCATAAAACTCATAAATTTACTGACGGTATTGTAGGATCTACCTACGGGCATAAAGAGTATGCTATTCTACGCCATGTCTTTGTACCCAACAAAGTTCAAAATCATGCAGTCTTTCACATTTATAACATATTAGTAGGATTGGAGCGGCCTCGACTCCCACTCGATTTTTGTTTTTGTTGAGCATCTTTGAAGAACCAGAAAAGACACTTCGGGCGAAGCCAATCGATGCGTTGATGGTGCCAGAGAAGCGTGGCTTCGCCCACAAGCTACAATATTATAGTGTCTAGTAATATTTTAGATAGTGGAGCGGTTTGTGGAGCAACGAAACGAAACTATGTTGCTAAATTCATCACTTACTCGAGTAAAAGCAACTACTGGGACATACCGTGCAACTGCTATGTCAATCATCTTGGACAATGTCTTAGCGGCATTCCCAACCAAATGTGCGCCCAGAGACAACCCCGTCATATGCACGTCTTCTGGGTTCATTCCGTTCTGCCACAAAATTTTCATCGCTTCTGCCAGTTGTTGCTGGACCTGGAATGGTAAAGTAGAGCTTCTATTATGAGACTTTTTAATATTATTAACTTAGCCTCGGCCTAGCCTTTTCCCAACTACATTGATATCGGCTTCCAGTCAAACTGGATTCAGCTGAATATCAGTATTTTACGTGGAACGGCTACCTACCCTCCACAACCGATTTAATGGGCAACACGGTACCTCTTGGCAAGACTGGTGTCAGATTTTTTTGGCTTCTGACTATCCTAAAGATCTACAAATGACAGCCGGGACCAATGGCTTAACGTGCTTTCCGAGGCACTGAGGAGTCTCAATAAGATGGTCACCCATCCACAGACCAACCTCGGCAAGCGTTTTTAAACCCGAAAATTTACCCGTGCAGCTGTTATTATTTAGCCACGAGCTCCTTAATATTATTAACTAAGCATTATTAGTTAATAATGTTTTAGCAACTTTTTTAATAAGTACCACAGTTTTCTTCAGAATCAGCTGCTTAATTAAAATAGCTGTAAGGAGAAAACAGGAGGAGGTCTTATGTTACGACCTGCACTAATCCGTATAGGGATCGACCCTCACCGAGTAACCGAATTAAATGAATATTGCATTTTTTTACCACACTACTCGGTAAAGGAGTTTTTAGATGACACATCGACAGCAAAATAAAAATATTATCTCAGTTATTCAGCAAACATTATAAAATATAATTATATAAATATAATATAACTTGGAATATAGAAAACAAATATAAATATGAAAATATGAATACATAAATAATAACATAATTTAATAATAATGAAAATACTTCAAATAATTTAACCTACCTTTTTATTTTATGCAATACATAAAATAAAAATAACTAAAATACTATACCTATAAATGTTACGGTAAGTGAGATTAATTGAAATTATTAATAATTACCGAAAGTCGAGGTAAAAGTAAAAAAATTATCACTTTTATTGGTGATTAAGAATAATTTATTTATTTACTAGTTGCCGCCCGCGGCTCCGGACGCGTTAATGTCGAAAATTATCCCAAGGGAACATACTCCCGGGATGAAAAGTATCCTATATCCTTTCTTGGGACTCAAACAATCTCTATACCAAATTTCATCTAAGTCGGTCCAGCCGTTTGCGCGTGAAGAAGTAACAAACAAACACACACACACACACACACTCACAAACTTTCGCCTTTATAATATTAGTGTGGTTAAAACTTTGTGCACTAGGCGGACTTAAAGCCTTAGGCATTTTCTACCAGTCGACCTAAGGGTGGTGCAGAGACAACATAGCAGGTGCAATTTAAAGAAAAACAAATAGAGAGCAGAAAAAAAACATTTTAAAATATATAGATCTATACATTCACATAAACGAATCCAACGAATTAACGCTGTGATAATTCTACCAACTTCTTGCGAATGTGCTCACGTGTCTTCACCTTAAAGAACAACCCACTTGTCACCATGAGGTTCAGAGGGAGCGCATTCCAAAGGAAAATCGCCTGGACAAAAAAAGAGGAGCAGATAAACCCAGAGCGGTGAGAGGGACAGAAGGGGTAGAAGGCGATTATTAGTAGAGCGAAGATTTTTACTGTGGGCAGAACAAATGAATTGAATTTGTGAAGTTAGATAAGAGGGAGACAAAGGATTTTTAAGAAAAGAAAACAGACTAGTCAAGGCCCTCAGCGCTCTCCGCTGACGAATGGTAACCATTTTAATAGTGAACTATGCGCGGATTACTTACGGAGATTGAAGACAAATCCAATATCAAGTATATCTTTTATCGATGATTACTAATAATTTAACCTTAGTACCGATAAATGTAATACATTTTCGAAAATAATGTACGCTAAGCGTCTTTCTGAAATGGAAGATCTACTTTTTACGAAAACCAGTCTTCATAAACCTGATTCATGGGGGGAGGAAAGTTACCCCCCTATGCCACTCAACGTGGTCGTAATCGACACTGTCGATATTTCTGTCGATCTTACGGCAAACGAACAAGAGAGTGATCTTATAAGGGTTCCATTTTTTTACCTTTCGAGGTACGGAACCCTAAAAAGAATGGCTAAATGTGTTGCTAAGCGTAAAACTCGAGAACGGCTGGAGCAATTTCGCAAATTCTTTTTTTGTTGTGTTTGTTATTGTAGGGGAGAAGGTTTTTGTTGAAAGAAAATTTTGAGAAAAAAAATATAAATCCGGGCAAAGCCGGGGCGGGGCACTAGTTTTAAATAATAGTGAATTCCTTGAATTCCTACTTAGCCATCTTCCTCTATCCTAATTTTGCTGTTCCCAACAGGATCCATATTGATCTCTTACTTTGTTATACCATCTATGTAACATAAGTAACTTCTCGTGCATAAATAATAACAGCCGCACGGATCGATCTTCAAGGTTAAGCAACGCTTGCCGAGGTTGGTCCGTGGATGGGTGACCACCTTATCATACCGAGACTCCTCCGTGCCTCGGAAAGCACGCTATGCCGTTGGTCCCGGCTGTCATTTGTAGATCTTTGGCAGTCGTTATGGATAAGAGAGATTAGAAGCCAAAAAATCTGACACCAGTCTGGCCAATAAGTACCGTGTTACTCTGTTAATGGGTTGTGGAAGTCTGGTAGGTGGCCGCTCCGGCTTGACTGGAAGCCGACTCCATTATAGTTGGGAAAATTATGAACAAAAGTAACTTCGATAAAAAGTATGAGAAGAGTAAAGCCACGGGCAAAAGCTATCTATACGTATAATAAAAATGTAACGGATCGCTGTCTGTACATGGAAGATATATGAGAAAAAATATTATTGGGACCTTTATTAACGCAAATAGCACCCAAAACAATGATTGTTAGAATTTTTGTCTGTTTGTCTGTGCGTTTGTGCACGCTAATCTCAGAAACGGCTTTTCCGATTTAAATGTGGTTCACTTATACATTGTGGTAAGCTTCACTTAACATTTAGTGTTTGTTTCATTTCAATCGGTTCATTAATAAATAAGTTATGCCAATTTAAAGAATCACGTTGAACATTTGTTCAACTATCTATATCTATCTTTTCTTTCTCTGTTCAGTAGCTTTGGCTGAAACTTTACTAAACTTCATAATCTTAAAATGAAAATGACTGCCCCAAGTAACTATTCCACGCGGACGAAGTCNGTTCTCTGTTCAGTAGCTTTGGCTGAAAACTAAACTTCATAATCTTAAAATGAAAATGACTGCCCCAAGTAACTATTCCACGCGGACGAAGTCGCGGGTAAAAGCTAATATAGTAATAAATTAACTTACCACATAAGCCGCCGCGATAACAACAGGAAAATTCGCAAATGGAATAAGGCCAAAGTTAGCTTCATTCGCATAATCTACAGCACAAATATTCCTGTCATATATCTTCAGGAATGCTTCAATGATCACGTTTGTGCCCTGAGTCGTCAGGGTACCTCTGTACCCGTGTGCGTAAATTTCTGTTTTTTTTGTTACATTGAAGTATCCGCTTGTTATGAGCTCTGCTGCATTTTCATAGGTAACACTCTTAGAGTTGTTTAAGGAACTGAAAAGTTAAGAGTTTCATTTAGTTCTGGAGCACGAAACGGACTAGCATACGAAGGGATTAGACTTGTGGAGAGAACTCTTTTCTTTACAAATTTCAAGATTAAAAAACTGCCCAAGTGCGAGTTGGACTCGCGTGCTGAATTAAATTTTTGCAACATTTTATATTTAACACGACAGTCTTCTTATAGGTTTTCCTGTAATCTATAGGTGCAGAACTATTATTTGCAATTTTAGGCTAAGTAGATTCGGAGATAAGGGCCCCCCCCCTTATCTCCGAATCTACTCAGCCTAAAATGGTCATTTTTCGTCTCATTTCTTAAATAACTTCAAAACTATTCATTTTAAATTATAATATAAATATTACCAAAATTATAATATTATAATATACCTACCCTCACAATTTGAAAAACATTTTTTTTTAAATTTCTAGTTTTTCCCCTAAAAGTGACCCCTTTACTCAAAATTCTTAATAATAATATTTATGCANATAACTTCAAAACTATTCATTTTAAATTATAATATAAATATTACCAAAATTATAATATTATAATATACCTACCCTCACACTGAAAAACATTTTTTTTTAATTTCTAGTTTTTCCCCTAAAAGTGACCCCTTTACTCAAAATTCTTAATAATAATATTTATGCAACGCGCCCGTGTTTGTGTCACAGAAGTTATATGTATACCAAATTTTAACAGAATTGGTTTAGGCGATTCTAGTAGTAGATTTAAAATTGGCTATTACAGACGACGGATAGACAGGCTGACAGACACCCGAGTGATCCTGTAAGGGTTCTGTGAAAAACAGATATTAGCATTGTTCCAGGTTTGTTCATTAAAAAAATGGAATCCTCATGCTAAGAACGCGTCATAGCTTTTCTTCAGTGCCAAAACGCGTTGTGGCCGTTTTCTTAGGAGCCACAACGCAAAAATTCGCGATGTGGCCATTTGAAGCCAGATACAACGCGTTGTGAGCTGTTTATTCGCTCAATGAGCATTTTCGGTTTAGGGTGTAACCTACAAAATTTGACACACAACTTGTACATACATCATTTGACTTTAAGTAACTTACCCACTATAACACACTAGTTGCCAACCTTCTGTGAGTTGGAAAATGGCTGTAAAAGTAAAAATTATTAGTAATAATAAATTGTTTCTATAACAAGTAGCCCGTGACAAAACAGTCTCGCAGTAGGCAGAGTCGTCATGATTATAATGATAATCATGACGACTCTGCCTGTATTTTTTGGAATGTCAAAAAATACTATTTAAAATGGTTGCAGGGGGTGTAAATGCCACAACGGGTAAAGGTATGAACTCCATGTGGATGAGTCGAAGGACTTAAAACCCGTGCATTCTGATTGATTTTAAGTTTGAAAAACTTACAAAAAAAACCCTTGTCGGGTTCAAATGGGGGAACTAACGTCTGTATCTCTATATATATATCTCATTCCTCCGATTTGGAAACTTCAGACTTCATAAAAATACTTATCTAGGTAAAACGGTAATACTTATTTATCCTAGAATTGGAAACGAGTGAAGGGAGTTGTGAAGTTCGTAGGCGAAAGCCACGGGAGTGAAGTCGCGGGTGAATTGCTAGTACAAGATAACTCACCGAATAAAGCCAGCGCTGTTTTCCAAAAAAGTAGCGACATTGTAATGAATTTATTTAGCTACTATTTGCGCTGCCTGCCAATCGGTCTCACGGAGCTGTCTACTGAGTGTTGAACACTACTTTTATACCAAAAAATTGTGCACAAAACACTTGTATTCTATTTACATTACTTACTGTATAATTGCGTTTACAAATTAAATAAGATAAATTAAAATGGCGGTAATTATTTAAGTAGTTGACTGTGACCAGAAATTTCATACATAAATTACGAATTTATCGAATTGCTATTCCAACAATAGTTTGTACTTCAAAACTCGTATATATATTGTCTTTTATGTGATGTGCTGCTAATGTTATAATCTAATAATGGTATCTATTGAACGGAAATGAGACCATAAAATATTTATCCAACGTCTGTGTCATGTCTTGTTTTAAATTGGATAAGTACATTGTGCACCATTTTAGTTTTAAAATAAAATAATACTTACTTTTCTTATCAATCCTTTTTTTTGTGATTGCTACCATGCTTAAAATAAGTTTAAAAAAAAAAGTGTCGTTTGTTATAAAAAAAAATGTGTTTTTGTTATAAGTATCCTATATACTTTCAAATAAAAAAATGTGTATGTATGCGAAACGGTCTGTCTGTCTGTCTATTTGTTCCAGCTAATCTTAGAAACGGCTGAACCGATTTCACTGGCAGATGGCTGATATTATAAAGAGTAACTAAGACTACTATGATTAAGGAAAAATGGGGTTAGGGTTAGGTGCAAAAAATAAAACCCATGAAAACTTTTCACACGAGGGAAGCCGCGTGCAGAAGCTAGGAAATGATAAGTGCGCAGCAAGAGTATGAGTTTGTCGGTATATTTTTGGGAAGTATGTTAACACGAGTCAGCAAGATTGCAGCTGATCTGGAAANCATGCAGAAGCTAGGAAATGATAAGTGCGCAGCAAGAGTATGAGTTTGTCGGTATATTTTTGGGAAGTATGTTAACACGAGTCAGCAAGATTGCAGCTGATCTGGAAAGGGGAGTGATTAAGTACACACAAAGTGCCGCACCGACAAGGGGGTATTACTTCCTGAAATAGTTGAATAGTGGAGGTGGTTCCCGGCTTTCAGAACAAGAGTGACAAGAACTAGTAGATGACCAGCATCTTACTAAACTGGATACTACTGGTACTGTATCGCCAGTTTATGTCAGTTCACAATTTTTCGGAACGAGCCGGAGAGATTATTCAATACAGGATTTGGATACGCATTGTAGAAGAAATGTTCAGTTGAAAATTTTTCGTGTTTTTACACGTCACTTTGATAAAATTGTACATA
>NDFZ01003450.1:0-23006 GCA_002192655.3 Mamestra configurata
ATTATTGTTCATGCGCTTAACATTGTCGTGATCGCTACCAGACGCCATTGCCGTCCCTACTCTCTAGTGTTGTCCATCCATCATTACTAGTGATGTGCTCCTACTACTTACTTACTAAATATATATATTACAAAAATCTTTATCTATCTGTCGTGGCTATATCATATAAGTGGTCATTTCATTATGTAGCCGAGGTTAGTTAAGGTAAGCTTTGAAGGAACTAAGGGACACCCCGACCCCGGTTCCTTTAAACCTTACAAACAGAAAAAGGAACTCCGCATAGAGGGGCTTAGTCGTCGCATGAACATTTCATGAAATGGTTGGTCACTCCATGAGATGGACATATCCGTGAAATATGGCCACGAAATATAATTGTCAATTAACAAACCAAAGCCGTTAAGAGCATTTACAAATGATAATAATTGTTATTTACTAAGCGAATGCATTCGTATATAATATGTTTACGGAATGAGGCTACAGATCTCCTCTTTAATTTTATTATATATTACATAAAAAAGCATTTACAGACAGAACAGATGTTTAAACTGACAGAGACCAGAAAAAAAACAGTTTTAAAATAAATCCATCAAAAACCTATCAGATAAGGTTAAAAAACATTAGCAAAAAAAAAACCGCCCGTTGCTTTAACTAAATTAAATTAAGCTAATCGATATCTTTCAATATGGGGACGCCGGCCACCCTAAACTTCCATTAATATTAATACACACATAAAATATAAACAATTATATAACTCTGGGCCGTTTTAGGAGTGAATTGATCCTAATTATGTCGAAATAGGCGTTAATACGAGATCTAATGGGCCGTTTTATGACCACGCGGGCCTTCAAAGCCTCCCGTACTATTTATTGGCCCCGTTTTTTCCTTCCCGATCTAAGTTTTTATGTAAACACTTCGGAACTTAGAAGTTCAAATTCAATCGTTCAATTTGAACGTTTTGAACGTCTCTGTTTTTAAGTTAGAGGTAAATATCGCTTGCTGAACAAGCATAGGTAAATCGAAAATCTTTGTACATTTTGAGTGACACTTAAAATTGATTTGTTTCGTCAATATCATAAAGATGTCGGGTTTTTATGTGAAACGAGTAGCTGCAGAAGCTTCTAGTTTTATGAAGATTAAACCAAGCCAGAACATAAAATTTTAAGTAGGAAAAGTTAGCGATAAAAACTAATACATGTGTGGCTTAAAACAAAGTTATGATTATGAAGAATTATATGGATTTAGTTTATGGTATGGTTGACGCAAGCTTCCCATAGGCGTCAGGACTATACAGTCATCCGGACTTCAGGAGAAATACTGTAAATACTACTTCTAGTAATTACTTTGGAAGTGTTTGAAGCTTGCAAAGGTGCTCAGTTTCTGATCATTGTAGTACCTATACCAGTTAAAGGCAAAAAAGCTAGCGGTGTAATTATTATAACATCCAATCAAATATTTTTGCGTTTTCTTTTATCAACATCCATTGCATTTATCGAGCACCTTGTTTAGCTAGCAAAGAATTTTTCAAACATAATAATTATAGCTTAGAAATTTCCTTCAAAATCCTTTGAATTTTAACTATACAAAATCCCTATTTCCAATTTCCCATACTCGTACTAAGCTAGTTCCACATTTATACTCGAAAACCCGAAGAGAATTTCTGTCATATCGTTTTGCTTCTAACCGAAGGTATGACCAAAAGAATAGGCACTATTGCACCATAATTTATAGCGAAGTCCGGACGAGCTATACTCCATAATAGCTTCTCCGACACCTTCGGGTGTTAAAGGGGGACGGGGCTAGCTATCGGAGAGGGATGCACGACCAGAAGCGCCGCTCCACGTCAAAATACGTGCTCCGTTCGTTTTATTACCTTGCGGTGATGTGGCCAAAGGGTAGAGCGCCGATATCGATAGTTTTTGTGAATTGTATTGGTTGTCAATAGAAATGGGAGATGAAGTTGATGTTGACTATTAGCAGAAAACACAATATACTAATAATTTTCGGGAATAATGTGGAGTTTATTTAAGTGTTTAGAAACTTGTCCAAAAGCTATTATCATATTGGCGAAATCATCGTCAATGCAGATTATAAAATAATTCATATTGAATTAAAAAATAAGTTCCTACATAACTGTATCGTACTCAAAATAGAGAATCCTCTCAAAGAAATAAAGAGCTTTTGAAATATCTAAATAAACTAGTGATCCAAGTAGAGATACGCAAAAACTATTATACAATAGATCAATAAAAATAATTTCTGGATTGCATCGGAAATAAATAATGTTACATCTAATAATAGTCAAATCCAATAGGTATTAAAACATCAGACCTACCACCAAAAAAAATTAACGCCCAACAAAATACATCGACAACAANTTAAAACATCAGACCTACCACCAGAAAAAATTAACGCCCAACAAAATACATCGACAACAACAAAACCGCTCGCTCACACGCACATCCCTNGGTATTAAAACATCAGACCTACCACCAAAAAAAATTAACGCCCAACAAAATACATCGACAACAACAAAACCGCTCGCTCACACGCACATCCCTAAAGCCGGCGCGGCGGCAACATCAAAGGAGGCCACCTCTTTGATGTGGCCGATGGCGCGCGCCGCCAAACGCCGTAAGCGCCAAATCCATACGTCATCCTCCTGTCATTATAACGCCTCACAATCGAGCCACGGAATGTGAAATTACTTACGAGACAATATAAACTGACAACTCGGTTAAAACCGATTACTTGGCTGTAGTGATGTCACTCTGTCACTCGAGAGTTCGATTGGCAAGGTGATCCGAGCCTTCAATTACGTGAATTGATTTCGTTAATTTTTTGACAGATGAAATTGACAGGTCTTGTAAGTGAACTTTTTGTTTTTAGTTGGTCATTTTTGTTGTGGTTGACAGTTGTTACTGTTTTTAAGAGGTGCTTGTGTTTTGTTTTCAGAATTATTGAATTGATAGTGCTTTGGAAATAGAGTTTTTGTTCTTTTCTTAAAATTCGTCGATTGACGTGTGAATGAGACGGATGACGAAAATAAAATGTTTAGTTGAATTCATGAAAGTTACGTAAAAATGTTTGTTTGTTTGTAGGAGATAATCTCTAGAAGTGACTGATCCGATTACGCAATTCTTTCACTAACGGAAAGTTAAATTATTGTTAGGTGCCAAAATCATAGACTTCTTATCCCGGAAAAATGCACGGTTCCTGTGATAACGACCAGGGGCGCAGCCACGGGAAAGCTGGTGTCTGAGTTTTGGGAAAGTTCAGTCCAAAGACAGACAGATTGATTGATAGATACATCTTAACCTCCTTTTTAATTAATATCGGATAATAATCTAGTTGATCACTGTCCCCGTTTTCACTCATTTGTCTTAAACTTGCATTTACTACCTATAAGACGTCTATTAAAGCTTTTAAACAGACATCTTTTGATTAACCTGGAGATTGAAGAATCAATTTAAAAACTTAATTGGTACCTATAATGTTTTGTTTGTTATTGACGAGTTGCTGATGGACATTCAATTAATGTGTGCAATAAATACTTGTTTAAAGCTATTAGTTTTTAAATTACTTGACACTTTCGAGTTTGGGTCAGTTTTTATTTGTTTCTTGAGCCTTACCACTTTCTTCTTTTTTAATGTCAGTTATAGCTAGAACTAATGGTAGGTGGTCTTTTAGGGGTTGGAAAAACAGCTATTAGATATTATCTCTTTTTTGGTGTTGCAGTTGCCATGTNTTTACCACTTTCTTCTTTTTTAATGTCAGTTATCATCTTTTAGGGGTTGGAAAAACAGCTATTAGATATTATCTCTTTTTTGGTGTTGCAGTTGCCATGTACAATTTAATTCAGAGTAGGTACCTAATTGTATACAACATAGTAAATGGTATTGCCTTTAATTTTGATAATCCAACGACGACATTCATTGCGTTATTTACATTGTCCTGAAGTCGTTATCCTTACAGAATAATGCTTCGAACATTTGAAAGAAAATCGCAATATTTAAAAAAATGTTTAATGGTCTACAACATTTCAGTGTGGCAAAAATAGCAGAAATGTATCAGGAACTTCCTTCAAAATTTATCGGATTGTAATAGAAATTTTATTCAATAGGGATGTCTATTTTGAGCATTTTCTTTCTTAGATTCCATACAGCCTTCTCAGAATCAAACAACCCCAATTTAAGATTTGATATCCTCAATATCGCGAAGCGAAACCTGTCACTTAAGCCATTTCTACACCACACTTAGAACAATAGTCGCGCTTGTGAAAGGGCACAAAAAGAAAATTACACGTTACTTCGAGAGGGCATTGTGAACAATAATTTGGGCAACCCTTTACATGTGTGTCACGATGTGAATCTTTTAGATTTTTTGTTAATGCACGTCTACACAAGATGTCTGCCAAGATAAGGGCAGAGGGCAATAATGGAAGGTTGCGTTTAAGTGTTTCAGTCATGGTGGTCTTTCAGGACGTATGTATTAATGACAGGCCAGGTGTCAGTTGACTGCACCCTTTTGTAACCTCCATCATTTATTTATGTATTACCTACTTAGTTTTCGCCGCGACTTTGCTCGTGTTAATAGGTATGGATTTCGCAAAAAGTAGAAGTCTATAAACGTCTCTAGCTAGAGGGCCCCATCTATATCTGTACCAAAATTCATCGAAATCGATTCAGCGACTGGCCAAGAAAGCGTAACAAACAAAAAAACTTTCGATTTTTTAAATATTAGGACTATTATTTTCAGCTGATTCTGTCCCACAGCAGGGCAATGGCCGGGGTCCTTCCTTCTATTTCCTCCGGCTTTCAGCAAGTTTGGACTAATCCCGTCGCTAAGTCGTCCGGCCATATTCTGCAGGGTCTGCCGCGATGTCGCCAGACATTTTCTGTGACCACCAAAGATCGAATCTTATTCCTACCTGACTGATGACCTAAGTCATCCACGAGGTAACGTAAAGAAATATGTCTAATAGGTACCTACATATTAAAAAATCATCACGGCTGTATTCTCCGAGGAGAACGGCAGAAGTGATACCACATGTCGCCAGTTATTTATAAGTCTCGTTTAATATGTGGCGACCCTATGGTCTTTAACCGGTCACAAATCCGGACTCCGGGCTGTTCCTTGTAAATTCCCGAGGGGAATCGAAACCTCAAAAAAACCTATAAAACATGTTGTTTTAATATGTTGGAGGTAGTATAGATCTAGAAAAACAGGCATTAAAAACAACCAAAAACAAATTATTTAGCTCCAATCTTGACGTTACTAATCTACTCTAATTATTGCAAACTAAATCCGCCGACCATGACCAACAGTCCCAAATAAAACTCAATTAGCATCTTAACAAAAAAGAAACCGCCAAAAGATTCTAGTTGACCGCTCACATCATAATATTTCAGCTAACAAGAACTTTTAATAAACTCGACTTCACAAAAGACTCGGAGATTCTCATCAATCAAACAAACAAAATATGTCCGGAACTTACTATCAAGTGTATTATTAAATAAAAATTTAACAGATAACCATGAATAATTAGACAATGCAACATTTTCCGTCCATCCGTCAACCTTTATCATAAAGAAAAATCGTCTAATTCACACCTTCAAACGGTCAGACATTTGACGTATGAAGAACTTATTTTTATTAGTGTTGCCAGGTGATTTAATTACCTTTTATAGTGGGTGATTTTTTGAAGGGTTTGGATGTTTTGACATGGAATATTTTCAAGTTTGTAGAGTGGTAGAGCAAAAGCTCACATTACCATTTAAATAATTGGTTCATTTACGATCCTGTTAGTGCTTTATAGGAGAAGCTGAAACTTTCTCAAGAATACCTTATTAGAACGTAGGTACAGAAAGTTTTACAGTACTGAATTCGGGACCACCTTTGGTAGACGAGAAAGCAGTGTTCTCAGCTGGGAAAAGAATAAGGGATCGGAAAAGGGATTTTCAGATTAAAGCTAGTTACTCTTATTCATCTTTAATCTGAAAATGAACTTAATTTACCGTCTTTGTTATTTCCGTAAAGTAGATACCAACATGCAATCGAAATCACCATCAAATACTGGCAACACCAAATCCTGTGTTCAAATTAATCAAATAGGTCCCTAATTATGGCATATTTTAAAATGTTTTCGTTGAACGACACAGTTTTGACAGAGGCAGAGATAAATGATCAGTAATTACGGAACCATTCGCTAGGGGCGTGCCTCGAATCCGCACTGAATCTAATGGTTTGCCGAGCAACTGTTACGGTATGGTATGACGAGTGGGTTTGCTTGGGTTTTAACGGATTTTTGGGGGTCTGAAATCGTTTGGAAAAGTAGGGTTCAAAGACTTTTTTGGCACACTTATGACCAGTGGTCAGCTGCACNGCTGAATCTAATGGTTTGCCGAGCAACTGTTACGGTATGGTATGTCGAGTGGGTTTGCTTGGGTTTTAACGGATTTTTGGGGGTCTGAAATCGTTTGGAAAAGTAGGGTTCAAAGACTTTTTTGGCACACTTATGACCAGTGGTCAGCTGCACCTGTTGTTGCTATGGCAGGGCAGGCATGTGATTATACTGAAATAATAATACAGGGACCCATAAGTAAAAACAGGCATTGTAATAGTTATTTATGATACTAGTGCGGTAAGTTGATTTTTACAAAAGAGTAGACGAATGTAAGCCCGAGACGAAATCAGGGGCTTACCATAGTCACGAGTTTGTAAAAACCAATTTCCGCACGTGTGCCATACAACGTTTTTCAACACATTTGCGAGAAAACAGTACATTATAGGTAATGAAACAAACTTTTAGTTTTTAGATATCAGTTGGAAAGTCGCAACAATCTTTGACGTTCCTTATATAAAAATAGCGCGAGTTTGCAAATGGCGCCACAGGCGCGTGGTGATAATAAGAACTACATCTTTCGCCTCATGTTCTCTTTAATATTAAAATAAGACAAACGTATTGAGCAAAAGCGCTTTCAAGCAGGTTTGATCATTCAGCTTATTTTTTCAGTAATGTGAAACTCCATGGTAGAATTCCTATATTTTTAATTGTAATTAAAAAAAACCGTAAAGATACGCACGGACCTATACAGAGAGGAGTGCGGTAAAATAGGTACTTAGATGAGAGTACCTATTTTACCGCACGTTCCATTGTATGGTTCGTAATTTTTAACTTTCGAACAATGTATACAGGCTTCGTAAATGCACTTTTTGAGCAAATGCGATGAAAAAATATTGTGAGAGGCCATGTCTGTAAAATTGAACTGCCGTAGCGCCGCCGCACAAAATAAAATAAAATGACTCTAGTGTCCATTCGCAAAGGTACTTTCTTATGGAGAAGAACGGAACCTGCTGGAAAGCGATGATGATGCGGCTGACGATGGAGCACGCTTGCCTCGAAGTTCGTCCCCAGGTTGTAGCTACCAGAAAACACAGAGAGAGTTCCACTCCTTAGCTGCAAGCAGTGAAAGTGCATAGGTATCCCAAAACGTTTTGTGCGTATGGGTGGGATTTAATTTAAACAGTGTTTCTCCATTTGCAAAAGTTTCAAGAAGAATCCAGACAAGTCTGACAAACAGACAAAGTTATTTATGACAACTAGAATAAATATCCGAATGTAAAAATTAAGAAACTACAACTGTGACCTTATAGAACTTAAATAAAAACATGTTCATAATTATGATAAAAACTTCGGGCCACTTTACTGAGCTATAAAATGTGTTCATAATATTCAAATCATCGAGGATTACTGTGGCTTAAAGCTTCTGTATAATTGCTCAGGTTGGCATACTTACTCCTACAATACTAACTATGACGCTATGCTATAAATTGTTTTTTTTATCTTCCTCAATATCCTTTTGCTCAAATCTTAATTTATTAGAGGACAACACAGCTTTGTCTTTTTCTTGTTCTACACCATATTCACTGTATCCTGCAAGGTACATAATTGCCTAAAACACAACCAATGCAACGTCTCTCATTTGTTCTTTCATGAATTTTTCAAATATTTATTATGTAGCTTCGTAAAAGATCGTGTTACATAATTATTTAGCTGGTATAAACAACAGTCTCCGTTTGCTTTAATCATCATTGAGACTTGAAAAGACTAACGCAATCAGTCTCCAACTCCACGGTAACTCAGCTAGCAAGTGTTAAGTATGAAAATATTTATGGAAAAGTTGTCTGAAATGTGTGTTCTGAGGTCGCAGATAGAAGCTGGTGTTCAGCTCAGCTGAATTCTGTTCAGACTAGAATTCGATACCAAAGTAGTCGGGAAAACTCTAGGGGGAAAGATAAAGATTTTCCAAATTACAGTTAGAACCATAACTGACTTTGCATACCAACTGCCGTCAAAAGAGAACATGCATCTGCTGCACCATTATACATTCTAAAATATCCAATATTCTTAAAAGCCTTGGCCAAAAGCCAAAACCTAATAGACTTATCAACTAAATTGACTCCATTAACCCACCCTGTGCTAAAAATCTCACATAATTTTAATAAAGATAACAAAATGTACACAATGATTAATTATTTAACGCAATTATGTTATTAACCGTGTCTGTTTAAGGCGTGACACTCTATGGGAAGCGTAGTGTCCTCGCCACACCTGTGCTGTGTCAATATTTGAATATTTATGCTTGTCCATGGTTCGTGTTGGCAAAGTCAACTGGTATGGTATGGTATAATTATGAGGTAAAATATGCCTAAATAAATCTAAGAATTGGTTGTTGGAAAATTGCACAATTTGACTGTCTTCGCTTGTGTATGTGATCTTTTGGAGTCTGTCTAATAAAGAGACACAGTGACATACCTATCATATGCTATAATGTCTGACTAAATTCCAAAATGTTTGAGATCGACTTGGTGAACTTCTCTATGCAATACTGTCTGTAATAGGTATGTTAATCACATTGTCATATTCATAGTGGCTGAACAGATTTGGATAAAACTTGACACACAGACNATTGAGATCGACTTGGTGAACTTCTCTATGCAATACTGTCTGTAATATGTTAATCACATTGTCATATTCATAGTGGCTGAACAGATTTGGATAAAACTTGACACACAGACAGATATATTATGTCCTGAAATAGGACATACGACAGGACTTTTCATCCCGGATAATTTTCGACATTCACTGGAGTGAAACCGCTGGCAGAATCTATGTTAAATACATATGTTAAATTAACTAAGTCATAAACTTCTGGGTCTTCCATTATTTCTATCCCTGCAAAATTCCGCTCAATCACACCCATCAACCCGAAAGCTCTCCAACATTACAAACGAAAATCCCATCTTTATCGATTTCGCGATCGTGGGAATCTATTAGGAGCTTCACCACTTTAAACCATCGGCTCGTCTGCCCATGACTCAGCATTCTTTCTATTAACGCAGCACCATTTAAGAAGATCTTCCTTACCTCTCTTATACCCAACAGTTTCTTCCTCTTGAGGGGTTTATCGGTACATCTTCACAGCTCTTGCTACCCTGGTCATATTAGACGTAATGAGTAGTTAGCTTTTCTCCCGTGATGTGAACATGTCATAGATAATTCGATTTAATAGCTCAGAACTTGTAATTATCGAATTAGGGAACTCTCTTACTTTGTGATTTGTCAGCCATTTTTTTTTTGTTTTATTATTTTTAAGTGACTGGTTACTGATTAAGAGGTTGATGAAATGGTGTAAGGTGTATGGGAAATGGAAGTCTTGAATGGTATCTAGGTATAGGTATGACTTTATTTTGACCTATAGTCAAGAAATTCAGCTACTTCATTAATTTCTTGTTGTTCTATAGGTTGATGACGTAATGGCAAATTTACGCCATCACGTTTTTATTCAAGTAAAAATTTTCGATTGCCCACTTGCATTAAAATAATTAACGACGAGATGACAGATACATAATAAATTATGTTCTGAATTAATTTAGCGTTAAATGTATTTATAGTCATTTGTGGGACAAGTGGGTCTAAATAAATAACCTAGGGGCGATTTTTCAACAGTCTGAAAATAACTATTAACTGAGGAACAAAAATGGCGGTTTGACAGCTTTTGTATAGAAAATATGTCAAACGGCTGTATTTATTATTCAGTTAAAAAATAGATTATTGTTTTTTTTTCCTTAGAATGACAATCTATAAACTTAGTACTTTCGTATAATAAGATTCTGCAATATAATAATTTTGTTCAAATGTATTCAAAGCGCAATAAGTAATTTTCAGTTTCGTATAATAATATAATATAATCCTCATGTTTATGATTCCGGGATTTTAGAGGACGTATTATCAACTCTATGTTACTTACTTCCACGAACATTAGGTAAATATAGTCTAATACCGATCTCTGGTAATCACTAATCAATCATCATCATTATATCTTTTTCTTTAAATCTGATCACTACTTCCATCCTTCACCGACATGTTAAAAGCATTAAGTAATTCATTCAGCATAATTTAGCAAACAAAATGACCACTTACTGCAATTTTATTATTTCAGTAGCTTATCCTAATAAATGGAAGAGGTCTCTAATTCTCAGTGAACTTACAAAATTCATTTTTTTCAGAATGAAAACCAACTTTAGTGTGATACCTACATCTGTTATTTTTATTTTAGATTTGAGGGAAGTACTTACTTAATTTAAGTCATTCATTGTTGATTTTTCGGGTTTACTGTATCTACCTAGCTTTGAAATTACTTACGATTTACGAATAACCGGATGTTAGTGCCTATGAACCTAATAGTTCGTTTTTTCATAGCAGAGACTAATTTGACATCTCAAGTCATTGTTGTTTGTTTTTTCAATTTGGAGTTTGACATTTGCTCCTGTCAAATTAGTCTCTGGGGTTCAAAAACTAATTCATTAGTTTAAATTTAAATAATAATGAAATCTCAGCATAGTAGTATGCCCTCGACCTGCCTTGTAAAATCTGGATGAAAGTCCATACCACCAACCTTTCTTAAGTCATCCCTTCATATTATTGGCATATCATACACCGTCTGCAAACTACCCATCTGCCCTTACTCAAGGACTCATGAAACTCTAAACAAGTGACATTCTTTTTGCGGTAGCGTGGTGAAGGTGTTTGTCAAAACATCGAAAATGGTTGGGATTGACAAACGCTGTCGAATAACACGTGATCAAAATTCTTTTTCCAAGCTATTAGAATGACACTTTATCTAAAGCCTAAGAGCGGGTTCGAACTGTATCCGATCCGAATGTGAAAATACGGATAGGTACCAAAAACTCGGACGGAATTCAGATACTTATTGCTTTTCGCACAGCATCCGACTCGAATTCGTGAAACTACGTCTACTACTAAAGTCTAAAAAACTCGGACCGAATTCGGATATTGCTAACGCACTAATGCGGTCTCTGATCCAAATCCACCCCGCGCGCACCCTGATGTAGAGCCGCGCGGATTTGTCCGATTTGAATGCGAGGTAGGTAACGCGAAAGCGCTCATACAAACAGGACTACGGCTACTTCGGTCCGTCAATATTTCTTCCGAATCCAGAGAAATCGGTTGACGGAAGTCGGATCTAATGCGTAAACTACCCTACAAATAGTTCTATCACTACTTCGGAACGTATTTTCACAGATCCGGATCGGATGAGTGCGTAACCGCTATAAGGTATCAATTCTACGACAGAAAAGAAATTGTCGTACATTACTGTCCAATACAACTCAGTCCGGTAATAGTATCGGGACTTCATCCGAGGCGGCGTTTGATTTATAAACAATACGTCAATGACGTAAGCTTCTTTAGCGGCACAGATTTATCGCTAGGGTTGGGACACGGCGGATGCTGCGGATCTATCGATAGTGGAAATTGTGTACCTACTAAGCTGTAATTATGTAGATAAAATAAATTGTTAAATAAAGTATTTAAGAATTTATTTAACGTGTATTTATGTTCTAGCAAATTTCAAGGTTTCCGAAAAAAGGAGTTAAATTATCTACTTACCTACTTACCTACCTTTTTTTGAATAGACCTTAGATAGTAACAAAAAAGTAAAATCGTAGTATCGAGTAAGTGGGCAAAGTTTGTTGTTTTCAAAATAAAAAAGCCGATGGATAGTCCATCGGCTTTTTACTTAGGAATTATCAATGTATACTATATTTATATACTAGTATAATAAAACTGACGAGTTTGTTTGAACGTGCTAATCTCTTTGTATACCTATGAAAGCCACATTCATGAGGAAAGGTATAGGCTATACGGGAACGGGTAAAAACGGGCTATGCGCGTATGAAGGCGCGGGGAAAAAGTAGTCACATAATAAAATTAATAACAAGTAAGATTTACCTGGATAAAAATCTTCAGCCGCATTTCAATTTCTTAGCCCAAAACCTAGCACTTGTAAAGTTGCTAATTTTCCTAAACTTAACAAAACAATTTAACCTGCACAATGTTTTGCTTCTTTAGGTTCACATAAATCTACATATAAATCATTAATTAATTTCACATTACCAAAAACGGCTTCCGCCAATTACATTAGTTAATTTTTTTTTAGACCGAACTTCACTGTCCACACTCATCACACAGAACATACATAGACGATTCTACTAAATCTAGCCCAAACAAAAATCCCACATAAATACTGCTTCACTCTATCGATACAAATCTCAGCACACCACTATCCGCCATTCTCACAATCTTGAATCAACCCGTTCATAAGGATTACTACTACAAACACACTTATCTTCCATCTCTCTCTTACTCATGGGGTTTGATGTTCGGTCTCTCTCGCACATCAATAAGCATTCCCTTATGCGGCGCGGCGGCGGCTCCTTTGATGTAGCGAGGCCACGCCCCCGTGACCCGCCCCCCGTCGCCCCGCCGGTTGACTGTAGTTAATTCGTCACAGTTTAATCACAATGGTTTTAATTACGAGCGGAAACTAAATACAGCGAAATGTTGCAGTTTCTGGTTAGAATTCGTTAAAGGATTAAGGGACGACGCGCGACGTTGTTTGTTGACTTGTCACTGTTTTTGTATAGTTAGCCCCGGTTTGAATGGCGTTTTGAATAATTTTATGGTTTGGTTAACGTTTCTTTCTTTCTTATTTGAATTCATTTTCGTTTTGCAATAAAATATCGTCACTGCTCATAGATACTAGAGGAATTAGGTCTATATATTTTTTTCTTATTTACTTACCTGCTATTTTATTGTGGTCACTAAAGCACACCGTGCAAAATTGCCAGGGACCTATTGTACCGAACCCCACCCCGTTTTTTCTTTAATTTTTTAATACGTCATACGTGCAACCTCTAACACTTTTCTCAGGCAAACAGTGGTTCATCCAGAAAAAACTTCAAAACCCTAAATTTCAAAGACACCTTTCCAGACCATTATTATAAAAATATTTCAGAAACCAATCGTATAAGCTAAGTATAAAAAATTCAATTACAGTCCATTGTGAATGTAAATCCTAGGTGCCCTGACTATAGCACATTCATACAGGGGCATTCATCGCGCCCGCTCTTACGTAATTACGCCGCCGCATCAAAGGCACCGCCAGCCCAGGCGGCGTCTTTGTAGTCTAATAAACAGGATACACCGACCACCCAAATACCAACCCAATTTTTCGGTGGATAAGGTTGGTTTTAAGATGTAGATGCAGAGTTTTCTTAACACCTTAACGTTATAAAGGGTCATATCAGTTAGGGGTTTTGCCACGGATATGTCAAAAAGAGGTTTTATAGCCAGTGTAAATGAGGACCGCACGGGTTGAACCGAATTAGGTCATTCGTAATGTTGGTAACGTGTTAGCTCGCTGTTAATCTCCTCTGATTGGCTGATTGATGTCGGAAATCTTAACGAGCGATTAGTTTTTGATAAAAGGGGAATTAGTTTTGGTGTAGTTGTTAAATATTTTGATGTAGGGCCTGAAAGAGGTTAATTAATGTATTTATATGTGTTGCGAGATTATGTAACTGTAGTGAATGCTACAATTCCACAAAAATAAATAGGTAAGTAGTCTAATATTTTTACATGCTCCAATACATGTTTTTCATTTTCTAGATGTGAGATTTACATTGGTTGGAGCGAAGTGGGCAACATACCGAGAAGAGTGGAAGGCTATGGGAGACACCTAGCCCTGTAAGGGCAACAAAGTAGTTAATTGAAAAAAAAAATGTGATTCCTCATTTCAATCACCTTTTTAGCCTTAACTTAACTTTTCTGCGTCATGAACCAACATAGGATAGCAACTTAATACCTAAGTATATATTTTTTTAAATATAAATTAACCATTTCAAAATCGGTAGCCAATAGAGTTTTTTACNTTCCTCATTTCAATCACCTTTTTAGCCTTAACTTAACTTTTCTGCGTCATGAACCAACATAGGATAGCAACTTAATAAGTATATATTTTTTTAAATATAAATTAACCATTTCAAAATCGGTAGCCAATAGAGTTTTTTACGCATATCAATAACTTTTTCATACAACTCCAAGCACATATAGTTTTTACACCAAGTGTACAATAATATCGCACGCTACGCTACAAGTCCGCGCGTCGATCGCGCCACCACCGCGCGCCTCACACGACGCTCATTACCTATAGAGATGCGCATGCGCAACGATACTACAATGCCGACGAATACTAGGCGGATTAGTCGGCTTGTAATTAATGTGGTGAGATATTCGTTCGGAATGATAATTACCGAGTCTCCTGGGACTACCTATGAGCGAACTTGCGAAGTGATATTCGGTCATCCATAACCGTTTTTAAATCAAATCATAATCAAAAGTCATTTATTCAAATTAGATTGAAAAACAGCTATCAGCATTCACATAAAGACAGTCCCCCAAAACGCCCGCCCGTTATCGTTTCCTAGAATTTTTAGTGTTAGGTATAGTTAAACTTTAACAATCGTCAACAAACGTGACTATTGGGTACAAATTAACAATGATGACATTTTAGTAGCACTTGTCAATACCAACATTTTGGACTTTTTGACAACCGTCATCGCTAATAATATCGCTTTGGATAAGCACTCTAATAAAAATAAGCACTAAATTGTAGGTAATTAACAGTTTTAGTTTTCATTTTGGAAATGGCATGGCAATTTTTTATTTAATTTATAATTAGCTTGTGTAGTCCTGCTGCTGGGCGTAAGCCTTATTTTTTCAGCTAACTTTATGTCTTACTCCGGCCAATCCAACCGGACTTCAAATCGTCAAGCCACAACTTTTTTTTTTTAGTTCCAGTTAAACACAATCATACTTAATAACGCAGTTAGAAAAAGTCAAAGTAGCAATGACAACTCAATCAAACATCTTTTTTCGTTTTTATAGAAGACGCGACACTTAATATTCGTCACTGTAGCCAATCTTACAGGAATTATAAAAGTAATTTGTTTTTTTTTATTGCTTTATTTCGATATACTTCAGTTAACATTAATTTGATTCAAAATTAAGCATAGTAAAGGAAGCATTTCTAAATCCCTATCCCAATTTTCTTGCAGGTCAAACACAAAATTATGAATGACCACTATCTCATTTGATGGTTAGCGATGATGTCCTCGTTGGAGCACTGTTCCCTAGAAGTAACTTATTCACTTTTGACTTAAAACCCCACCACACAACACAACACACAACCACAGGTTGTAGTTATAAGGAAACAGAGACTCAGTAAAAAAAAGAACAAAGATTAAAACGCTAATAAAATTAAATACGACAACATTGATCCGCACCACACGTTGCGGATATTTATCGATATCCGCAACAATGTTTCCCCTCCCTACGCCAAACTCGCACCACTCAATTACCAAGATGAAATTATTAACATACTTAAACGGGATTTTTTAAAAGAAACGACACGTCTTGACGGCTTAACTTCGTGCTTTTTATCTTTAGTAGTTTCGAAGTAACAATCATTCGCCATTTTTCTTTTCTCATGCAAATAACTAAATAAGCCGAGGATTACAACGTACGGATTGGTTTTAAAATGTAAATTGCCATTATCGACTGGACCACCAGCTGACTTAAAATGTAAAAGGAATAATTTTAAAGTATTTTCGCTAAAGAGAGACGTGTTTACTAGCTAGTTAGTAGGGAAGTATTTGCTTTTAAATGGTTGAGGACTTTGGTTTTAGATTATGTATTTAGGACAGCTCATAAAAGTTTTGAGATGCGTAACTATATGAATAAATTACTAAACAATTTCCAAATAGGTACAAAAGATTATGATTTCGCCACAATGAGTTTGGGTGTTACTAGGTGAGTTTTTGAGATTCGAACTTGCTTGAAAGACGTTATGGGGCGGGATTCTGAATTGAGTAATTTTGAATTAAGAATATGTCAAACCCTAATTGAATGCCCACTGACAGGTTTTCAGGCGAGTATTTTTCAGACTCTACTTGAGTTTGAAAAATACTCGACTTGTAACCGGGGGATATAGTCTTCTTCTCTTGAAAAAAAATTAAGGCAGATGCAAACCAACTAATACTTTTTCCCAATTTTTCCCAATAAGAATAAGAACTAGAAAGCCTTGTATCACAATCCAGATCCTGACACACTATCCCCATCTTTATTTTATTTTTTTCAACTAGAGTGTCGTTTGTACAGACGCCAGTTGCCTGCTCATCAAGCGACAACAATCTGTCAAATTTCGTTAATAGGATTTCAAGTTTTTTCGCTACAAGGTTCAAGGTTGATTGGGAAAGTTTGACAGTTTCGGGTAGCTTGATGTGCTGGTGTCTGTACCGATACAAGCCAAGAAGACTAATTTAATTTCCACTAAAACAACGAAAAAATAGATCCGAAATCCACTAAAAACAACACAAGTAAACCCAGTAGTAAAACCAAGTCCAGTTCAAAATAACTCCTCAACTCAATCATTAAGTCTGAGTGACGATTTTATTACTGCTCGTAATGAGGTTAAGACCATACTTCTCGATTTGATCGGGACTGTCCCTTTTTGAGCTTCTTCGTTTTGGTGTCCCCGAGAAAAGTTTCGGGACGCCGAATTAACCCCTTTTTAAATACATAAGAGTCCTTTTCTAAATGTACTTATCTATTTTTAGCAGTCTTCGATAGGATCGAAATTGAACTATTGGATTGTATAATGCATTAGAAACCTTAAAGCAGTAAAATAAGTTCGCAAGTTTTATCAAAAGTAGAGTGGCATAATGCAATCGACTTTGCAAAAACTAACTAAAACAAGATCAAAGCTTTTTATCACCGTTTTTTGACAATGGTCCGTTTTTAAAAAGTCTAGCCATTTCCTAACTATTTTTGTATCGACTTCCAGTCTATCCAGTTATTGAATACCAGTATTTGTCCCATTTCGAATTAAAAAAATGGTTACGCTACTAATAAGTCTGTTTCATAGACGTAATTATTTTGGTTCTCTAACTAGTTTACATTGTTCGAGAGTCATTCAGAGGCTGTAAACATAGATTGGATGGCAGCTGGTGACGTAGGTACAGACGCCAGAACATCAAGATTCAAGCTACAACAATCTGTCAAATTTCTTTAATAGATTTTCAACTTTATCGCTAACGCTTTAGGTTCAAGGTTTGATTGAAATAATTTTACAGTTTCGGATAGCTTTATGTGCTGGCGTCTGTACTTCTTTCTTACGATTTATTGATCGTTTCTACGTACGTAGTTACTGTTCTTGTTGTTACAAATAGGAAGTAGGTATAGCTGTCGAGCGTAGGAACAGGAAAAAGTTAGCGGTCTTGCGATCTGAGCCCAGTTGGCGAATTAAAGCATGATTTTAAAGGTAATTGATTATAAAGATCACTTTTATTGATGCAATGGGATATTGGTCGGTCTTACTGCAGAAGAGAGAGAGTGGTTTTGTGTATTAGGTAATCCTAGTACACAAATTGATGCGATCGACCGCTTATTCTTTCATTTTTCATGTCAGCCGCGAGCAATGTAAACCGCGCAATGAATACGCATTGCCCGGTTTACATTGTCGAGCAGACGAATTTTAAACATACATATGAAGCAATGGATCTGGAAGACCTATATACGATTTTATGAGTTACGCAACTATGGTGCTGATTTATGTCTGTTTTGGAATTAGGATGGGATTAAGGTACCACATTATTAGATATATCATTTAAGAATAAGAAAAATAAGAAGAAGTTGTTTTTTATATTTCTATGGTTGCACACATATCAACCGAGGCAACTGGAAATATTTATCTGATACAGTGGTACCTACCTACACTAACAATGATATTACTGATATTTGCACAAGCTGTCATTATTTTGATCACGACTAGACCAACTTGGAAACGTTCATAGATGTTGCAAACAATGACATTTCACGTTCAAGTAGGTATTATTGCTCAATCTCAAGACAAACTACATTGTATGATTGTCCTATTTACTAAATAAAGACCTTATTTGATTGTTATGATTTTATGATACACTAAATTGCTCCCTTGAATGATGGTAAATGATGCCTGCCAGACTTTAGCAATACAACCAATGGGATCAGTACAAGAGGGATCACTGCTAGTGTGTTACCACCTATGACCAAGTTGAAATGTATCATTTGCATTATGTTGCTTACCTACTTTGTGGGCCTGTTTAATTTAAGCCTGTAAGCTCAAGGCTTAAAGTCACTCAAAGAGCAATGAAGCGGGCTAGTAGGATGCTCGGAGTTTCCTTGAGTGATCGAATCATAAGTTCATGAAGATATCCGAAACCGCAGGAGGCCACTTAAGCGAATGTGGGTTCACATTCGCTTAAGTGGCGAACGCCCTTTGCTCGCAGAAAAGATGGTCGAAGGTGCCCACAGCTTCTGGAGTGGCGACCATGTACCGGAAGACGAAGCGTTGGAGGTCCCACAAGATGCACTGATGACCTTAAGGATGGTCGGACTGGTCGATGTGGCGACACATGGGAAATGCCTATGTCTAGCCGTGGACTCAAAATATGTGGATTGCTAAGGCCCCGTTTGAGGACCGAAAAATATTGTAGGCTGTTGTGTGTGACTAAATGAATTTTAAACAGCCAAATCAACATCACTTGATTTGTGTTTAAAATATGGCGATAATTTTATTTTATTTCCAGAAAACGGTTTCATTCCATTTCTAAATCGAGATTATTAGTAAGGCACACTCACATAAGCTTAGTTTTTCAATGAATATAAAACTAAGTCCAAACTCATTAAGATTTCAATACTTCCGCTGAACCCCTAATGAGTTTGGAGAAGCAAACAGCGTAGCTTTGTTTTAAGCAGTTCCATACCATATTTCACATGCAAAGACATGGTAATGATGGAACACTAAGGCACTCCGTAGCATGGGCGTGTAGTAGGCTACAGTAAGGATACGCCAGCCCATACATAATAATGCCCAAAATAAAATAAAAACTCACCACATTATTCAGGGTTCAACCCTGAATAATGTGGATCACGATACTGACGATCCGAATTTTCGTCCACTTTGAAAGTTGACGAAAATTTGCTGGCTGGCCTATCCTTACTGTAGCCTACTGCAGGCGCCTGCTCGTAGATGGGTTGCCAGATTCGGTAACTGGCAGCCTACAACTGCCTGTTTTTGACGTTTTACTTTCGATCATATTCTTGATTGAGCGTTTTACACACTTTGTTTTTTATTTTTATTGGGTGTTTTTGGCCGCAATCTCACCAGATGAAGCAACTGGTTCACTCTTAACTTGAAAACCTTGGTTGTATCTTTGTCGAACTTCGGCAGGGAATTTGAAGAAACAACACTGAGTTTCGGTGGCTGCACTTGGTGTCTAAGTCATTTCCAAATTACGCAACTAGCAGATGTGATGATGTTGAATATGTAAGTAGATCTTGTATCAAGTCACTAGTGTCCGCAACTATCAATCACAATAACACGAGCAACTACTTACACCCTTTACACCACTCAACGGCAATCGCGGCCACCAGAAACTCGTCCTTTTTGTCGCTGCAACAAGCAACAGAAAGTTGGTAGTTGCGTCAACTAAATTACTCCGTCTGCAGAGCGCCTAAGGTTCCCTTCTCCCCTCTTACATTTATTCATGAGATATCAAACCACGGTAATGATCCTTGAAGGGTAATCTAAGTACGGGAATCATTAGCCTACAGTCATTTAAAGCACTGTTTGATTCTACTTTAACATATTTTACGGAAATTGGCTTTCCTTGGGTTACCTGACATTCTAGGTATATGATATTTTATGGGTGAAAGCACATAACCGGTCGACATGCCGACGCTTGGGAGAGGCCGCAATGGACGCCTTTCGGCCGAAATGATAATGATGATATTTATAGTGAAGTAACTACCAGGTAGGTACCCATTTACAGCATCGTGGACCTTTGTCTTACTCGCAAGGTAACAATTAAACCTGGGTTCTTTATCCATAAATAGGCCCTATGTTTCCCAGAGTTAATTTTGAATGTGTCAGATTTTTGCCTGGTTAATGGCAGTACCACAGGAATACTGGGCCATTATTTCACCTGTTTACAAACGTTTCAGTAGTCCCTTCCTTGTGTGTTATTTACATCGTTTTTATATAGGTACCTAAGATGTTTCAAGAACACACAGTCAAAAAACCACTGAAAATTATTACTTATACATTCGTGTTTATGGTTATGTTATGTTGTTTAAAAATTCTATTCCCATCAGCGACAGTTACTTACCAACATCTAGGTATAATCAAAGCCCATAAAGTCCTAGATAGAGACATGGGACGGCGCGGGCGCAGTCGACTTCGGCGCACGCGCGGTGCCATAGATCATTGTTTGGCGTCATTACCTCGGGTGGGGCCACCCAGCGAGCATCGCGATCGCACGCGCATCTTATGGCTTGTAAGTGGTCCTGGTGAGGGATTATGGTACTTCTTCCCTTATTTCTTGAACAAGAACCAACTATGTGAACCAACGACCAAATTCCAAAGATTTGGTAAAAATCAACTGCCCCATACGTTTATGTTTGCATAACTTGACAAAATGTTCTGAACAGCTGCTTTTTTGTATCGCGATTTTTTTTTTCAGGTTTGGTACATCACTAAAAGTACAGTGGCCGCAAGTGATCGAAACAATCAATACTGACAATGCCATTCATAAATACTGCAGTTTGTCAATTTTAAATTTTAATCAAGAAAACAACCGTGCGATCTTTCACGGTGTTTTACTTTGCACTTAGGGCAAAGCAATTTATAAAAAACGGGCATTCTGTACATCGTTTGTATTATCATAATGACAGTGTATTTTGAGTATGTGACATCAATTCGCGACTTCCTATCTGATGCTTCCTACATAATTATTTTTATGGTTAAAAAATTAACGTTGCGCGCTGTCACAGTTATTTTCAGCTAAATTGAGGTGGAAAATATTTTTTTTGTAAGGTAGCTGTTTCTTTTTTTTATATTTATTTATTATATACTTTATTGCACACCTCCTACAACATACAGGAAAAACGTTTATAAAATAAAGTGTACAAGGCGGTCTTATCGCACTGGGCAATCTCTTACAGACGACCTGAGAATGGACAGATATGTAAATAGACGAACTGTTATCGTCTTCCTGCGCGGTTGATCCAAATTATAACTGTTATTTCCCATGTAGGGGGTGAGCGAGGCCAGGGTTGCAGAATTTGTTCAAAAGAGTCACCGCGGCCCTGGAACGCAAAGGGCTTTAGAAGGAACACGGATGGGTTTTAGTCAGTAAGAGTCTGACACGCCCTTCCGCTCCACGTAGAGCGGAAAAAAGTAATTTGATGATTTTTCATCCTTAAAAAAAAGGGAGTGACCGAGAGCAGAGACTATGAAGGCTATTAAGAAAATTCCTAATGAAAAAACCAAGTAGATCACTTTACCCAAGTCGGGAATAAAACCCTGGACCATCGTGGCAGTATGTAGATAGTTTTTGTTTTCACCACAATCGGGCTACACCACACAGTATCGGATTGGGCCATCCACGCCCAAGTTTGAAAGAATCACCCAGTATTTAGGAGTAAAAGGCTTAAAGATTAGAGGTAAGTATTGCGATTTCTTAATACAAAATGATCCTAATACAGAGTTGTATTTGCATCGACTAGTTTTTCAGTTATGGTTGCCTGAAGAAAAGCCATTCCGCGCATTCATTCATTCTGAATTTGTTAATTAAATTCAATTAATATTTAATTTCCTAAAGTTTCATTGTGCTCTTTCTTGCTTGGTCTCATCGATGTTTCACAGCACATCATGGAAAACACTGGCTGGTTTTACAGTAATCATTGCGGTGGCCTGTTTACATTCAAACTTATCTATGAAGACATTCAAACTTAACAATGCTGCTTATATAAAGATATGAGTCGAACTTTTTGACAATGATTTTTAGTATTCTTAAACGTTAACTTATGGCTAAAAGTAGATACCAAAATAGAATAACAATCAGCTATGTACAGACAACTTAACTTATCTATTGTTTTGAATGTTATTGTGGAAGATAATATATAAGATAGATATCTATTAATTATAATTTAATAACCTTACTTATAGCAACTTTGAAGTATTTTCTGAGGATATCGGTAAGCTATTGGTATGTTAAATGTTTATAAAGGAAAATGCATTTCCTTTCTCCGAAACTATTTCAAACTCTTGGGACAGCCTTTTCCCAACTGTTTCAACTCTAAAAAAACCCTTTCAGGATAACCAGATGCCACTGAATACCAGTATTTTACATAGAACGGTTGCCTATCTGAACCCAACAAGCCAGTTATTGGGAAACACAATATCCCTTGGGAAGACAGTTTGGTAGAGTTTCGGTTTTCTGGCAGCCCCTAAATACTGTCACAGAATTTCGAACGAAAGCAGGGACCAACGGTTTAGGTATCTTCCTTTAAGTATCAGACGGGCAATTCCGGTATTTTCAAGGAACGTTCGCATCGCTGTCAAAACACCTCTATTTACCCAAAACTTTGTGACATTTATTGTTGCTGAGATGTTGCGTCTTGAATCCAAACGTTTTTATGTAGGTACTATAAGAATTACCGTGTCGAGAGTTTAATCTGTTAAATGTTAGATTATAAGTTT